>PVKU01003590.1:0-173978 GCA_004027475.1 Anoura caudifer
TGGTAGGTAGAAAATAGACAGGGGGAGGGCAAGAATAGTGTGGGAAATGTAGAAGCTAAAGAACTTATGACACATGGACATGAACTAAAGGGAGGGAATGTGGGTGGGAGGGGGTGTGCAGGGTGGAGGGTAATGAAGGGGGGAAAATGGGACAACTGTAATAGCATAATCAATAAAATATAATTTAAAAAATAAAATAAAATAAATTTTTTTAAGTTACAAAACTGAGCTCACCCCCCTCCCCTGGGGCAGAGGTCAGTTTCCCAGGGAAGTCACTCTGGACTGAGCTGGTCTCCCAGAGGGATGCCCCACTGGGGCCTGGGGAGTGAAGGGCCAGGAGGTAGGGGTGACAAAAGGGCTGTCACACCAGGCTCCGGAAGACAGCTATGCTCTGGCTGCTGTGCCTATTTGCTACAATGCAGGGAAGTCAACGTGCCACTCTTTGGCCCAAAGCCGCCCTGCTGGTGGATCTGCAAGGGGGCAGACTGGGTAGAACGGACATGGCCAGGATGGGACAGGAACACAGAGAGGAGGTTCAGCTGGAAGTGAGCTGCTGTCCCCAGGCCAGATGAATGCAGTCCCCGGGCACATGTGGCTCAAGCATGCTGTCAGCTACAGGAGGACTCGAGGCTGGGACAGGCGATGACACCTACACGTGGGGCAGTGGGTGCAGGATTCTAGGGACCATGGGCCAGGCGCTCACAGCCCTCCATTCCATCAGCATTGCCAAGGACTGGCACAGACTCAGGCCTTGCGTGGCCTGAGACTTCTGGGGGCTTTGGGAGAGGAGGGGCCGTGGGGTACGACAGGGACCTACAGGCAGTGCTAAGGGCCTTGGAGGATGTCAACCACGACAAAAATCCAAACAAGACACAGTCAAGGTTGTAGGCTAGGACCAGTGGGAACCCCACAGAATGAGGGCTCAGCTTTAGAAGCTTTGGAGACAGCGAGCTGGCCCGGCAACATACCCACTTCTGCCATCTGGCCGGGAGCAGGGAGGGTCCCTCCTGACATCTAGGTACCAGAGCTCAGCTAAGAATCCCCGACAAAGTAAGCCAGATGTCACCTCATTCTCCCAGCTCAGGGCCAGGGACGGGACTTCAGCGTTGATGGGAGAAGAGCAGAGAATAAAAGAGGCAGTAAGAAATGTTCCCATGGAGCCCTGAGGGAGCCTGGAAGAGAGAGAAGTCAATCCTGCAAAGCTCTAGCAGACTCCAGGGCGGACTATCCGAGAGACTGATTGCAAGGACTCAGCAGAGTTGTGATCACATCTTACCCAGCGACCCCCATGGGCTTTTTGGAATGACCCAGCCATGGGGGAAGGCTACAGTCTCTGGGCACACGGATTGCAGAGAACTTTTTACTCAGACCCCATGCTGTCCTATGGGAACTGGATACAAGGGGGGGCCTCCAAGGACCATCTGTCTAGTGAAGCGCCCTATGCTTGGGTCAGCTGTGTGCGTCGGCTCATGTGACCATGGCTTGGATGTAGCCAGAGGAGGTGCCCTGATTCTACCTCCAGGGGAGAGAAAAAAGACGCCAAGGACAACAACACAGGTCAGCAGCAGTCTGAGAATCACTGTTGGCTGCACTCGCCAAGTCCCAGGTAGGATCCCCCGCATAGGCCTCACCTGACAGAAGCCTTGTTGGCCAGACCCAACCGGAAGCCAGAGGGGTGGGCAGCGGTTGCCCCCATAGAGGTCTCTCTCCCAAGGCACAGAGGAGGGTGGAAGGGGTCAGAGACAGGGTGGGGGAGTGGACGAGAAGGATTGAGAGAACCTATGTGTGCAGAGCACTCCTGTGTTCGCCCCACTGTGTGCCCCCCACTTCCTGTACCTTGTTACCTCTTCCTGAGCTTTTCTGGACTGGAAACTGAGGCAGGGCTGGACCAGGATGGGGGCACAGAGGTGAAGGAAGGAGCACAGGGGTTCAGAAGGGGTTGTCAAAGACTGAGGGTGGGGTGGCCCCTGACCCTGATGCCCAGAGGGGGCTGGGACCCCTGTAGGCATGTGCCCCACCCCCACCCCTCTGATAAACCACCACGTCCTGAGTCCTGTACAAGGTACATCCCTGGCTCCCTCTCTCTCCTGGCTGGTCCCCACCCTCATTGCCTTAATGAAGTTTCTGGATGACATCTCCTAATTTCTCGATGATTAACTTCTGGTGGATTAGAACCAGAACAGCTCTTTAATTACCACACATGTCTGAGATTACTCGGGACTCATTAAGATTCCACGACTGACTTGTACAGAGTTCAGTTACTCACCTGGCACTGAACTTCTGGCCAGGGCAGGGGAGGGGAGCAGTGGCAGGGGTGACAAATGCCCAGCCAGAGAGCCCCAGTCTGAGGAAGGAGACATGACCTGACCCCAGGGTTGCCCAATCTGAGCAGGAAGTCACAACCCTTGTCCCTGAGAGCCCCAGACTGAAAGGAAGATACAGCCTTTATCTCTGAGCATCTCCAAGTGTGAGGGGAAGGTACACTTCTGACCCCCGAGGAGCTGCCTGAACGGGAGGACCCAACTCATGGCCCTGGGGAGCCCTTGTCTGGGGAAGTACAGTTTCTCTCTGCGGATGCCCTCACTCTGAGGGGGACAGGACAACAGTCAGGGCAGGGCAGCCCCATCACCGGAAGCCCCAGTCAGAATGGGGAGATGTGGCCAAGGTCATGGGGAATCTCACCTGAAGGAGGTTACATGGGCCCTTCCCAGAAGAGCTTGCCATCCAAGAAGTGAGACAGGACCAAGGCCAGTGTCTCCACAGGAAAGACCCAGAAAGAGCAGCTATAGGAGGGACCAGGGAACCACTGAGGTTGAAGGGGAAGGGACAGGGGGAGAGAGGACAGAGACAGCCAGGCCCAGGCTCCCTCTCTCCAGGACTGGCCACCCCCCGCACTCTGGGAGCAGTAAGACAAGGGACCAGGACTGCTGACCCCTACAGCCCCAGCTCTGCCCTGCCCAGCCTCAGGCCTGGACCCATTGGAGGAGGACTCAGTGAGGACACAGAGGAGCGAGAGGAGGGCCCAGGGAACTGAAAGCTGGCAGGTGAGGTTGGAATGGCCACAATAATGATGAAAGTGAATTTACTGAGCACCTCCTTGACATCGAGTGTTTTCCACACGTGTTCTTAGTTATGCTCCCCACATTCCAGATGTGGAAACTGAGGTCCAGAGAGGTCAAGTAACTTGTCCAAGGTTACCCAGCACTAAAGGTAAAACCTCTCGGAAATTCAAGTGGTCTTAATCATTACCCTTTACTAGGCTGCACCCAAGCCCGGTTCAGCCTGGTGGCCCATGGGACGGCCGGCTCACTCCTGTTGCTGTCATCGCTATGAGTGCAAACTCTCCGCACACGACTGCATTATGGAAATTCAGAAGGGTACCCCATGGCTCACCAGGGAAGGGACGCCCTCTCTGATGCCTGGTACAGAGGAGACCCCATGAGGAAGCTGGGCCATTATGCCGAGCAGGCCCAGCACAATGGTGACAATGCAGGCGTAGACGCTGGGTGCCAACCCCTGGCGAACTCCTGACGTGTTGACACCGCAGCAGAGCGGGGAGCCAAGAGGGCGGGCTCCGCAGGCCACCAGACCCAGGCTCCCGTGCACCCACCGGCAGGTCGCCTCAGGTCTCTGAGACGGTTTTGTCACTCGTAACTTGGAGGTGGCCATAGTACCTTTCTATAAGGTTATCTGGGAGTTTAGAGCAAGCGATATAACAGACATAAAGAGTTCAAACCGTGGCTGGCAGATGGGCAATGCTCTCACTGTGATAGCGGCCTCATGGTCACGGTCACTGGTTGACATTTCGGGAAAAATGCAGAAGCCACCAGGAGCCAAGGATGGCTCACTGTAAACAGTTACATCCTCCTAACCTGCTCATCAAGCAGTGTTTCTGACAGGAGGAGTTAACCAGCACGCAAGATATTTCAGGGACACGTTTGATGCTCTCCTGGGAGGGCCGCGTGGATGCCCGCAAAATGCGGGCTGGGTGACACCCCGCCACGTGTTGACTGAGGTCGTGCTGAGGGTTCACAGAGCACATTGGGGCCACGTGATTGGAGTGGGTCATCGCAAACACATCTGAAGATGACAAGGAGTCAGAAAGCTGGAAGGGCCAACAGAAGAATGACAAATGACCCCTAAACTCCAAAACAGCGCATTCGGGCCAAGAAGACAAAGTGTAACGAGAGAGGGTAAAAGATCTTTTCTTTGAAAGCTAGCTGATAGGAAAAGAATTCCACTGTGCACTGTTTAGCAGTAAATAAAATGCTGGATGGGAAGAAAAAAGCGTGTGTTATGTGTGTATCCTTATACATCTTTCTGTTTTAAAGGTTTTATTTTTTTTTTTATTTTAGAGAGAGAGGAAGGGTAGAAGAAAGAGAGGGCAAGAAACATCAGTGTGTGGTTGCCTTTGACACACCGCCTACTGGGGATCTGGCCCACAACCCAGGCATGTGCCCTGACTGGGAATTGAACTGGCAACCCTTTGTTTCGCAGGTCAGCACTCAATCCACTGAGCCACACCAGCCAGGGTTCCTCGTGCACCCTAAAATATCCTTTAAAATCCTTTAAAACAGCTGTAAAAGATCTTAAAATCTTAAAATATCTCTGGAACGAGGCATAAGAAATTAATCATTTTTTTCTTAGTCTGTGGGGAGGGAAAGTAACACTAGAGGACAGGATATAGGAGGGAAATTTTTCCCTGAATAATACCCTTTCGTAATTTTTAATTTTGAACCCTGTGAATGTATTGCCTACTCAAAAATTAAATTAAAGTATGTTAACACTGGTTATCTCTGGTTGCTGGGGTGATGGGTGGTTTTACTTTCTTCTTCACATTTTCCTGTACTGTCTGAGTTTTTTAATGGCCATGTATTACATTTTTAAATCAAGAAAAATAATAGAGCCATTAACATTTTCTTTAAAAGTCTGCCTCACTTGGATAGGCTGAGGACCTAGCTGGGCCATAATTCATGTGACAAAAGAAATCCTGGAGGCTTACAGTTCAAGAGAAACTATTTAGAAATGGGAGCAGGCTTGCTGTGTGGCCACAGAGGGCAGGAGGAGGTGCGGGCAGAACGACATGCTGATACTCAAGGCAGCAGCCAGAAAGAAGTTTCTATCAAGGTTGCTCCAAGAGGAGATGAGCTCCCCATCACTGGAGGTATGCACACCAAACCTGAAATATTTGTCAGGGGGTTACAGAGAAAATTCTCGCTCAGCAAAGAAGTTGGATAGTCTAGGAGCTACGAGATCAAGGTCATCTCCTTGGGGACAGATGTGGGTACAGTCTTCTGAGTCAATCGGTCTAAGTAGGAAGCCCAGGTCAGAGGTTTGGGCCTTGCTCATGGTCCTGGCTGCCTGGACCTACCATCCTATGTCATTACAGGCAGAGCATCACCTGTAGTGAAGCGAATGTAGAACAACAACATGTAACAGTAAATGATCACAAAAACACCTGATGTTTATTGGGCATTCACTGTGTGCCAGGCACCACCCTGAGCCCCTCCACAGGTTAATGGATTGGTTTTCAGAACACCTCGATGAGGTAGGTGCAGTTATTATCCCCACTTCACAGGTGAGGGAAGCACAGCAGGGCTGGGTCAAGGTGTTGTCTACAGAGAACCCAGTGTCATGGGCTGAACTGTGTCCTCCAACATTTGTGTGTTGAAGTCCTAACCCCCACCCAGTACTTAAGAATGAGGCTATATTTGGAGACAGGGTCTTCAAACAGGTGCACAGAGTAAAATGAGGTCACACGGACAGGCCCAATCCAACAGGACTGGTGTCCTTATCAGAAGAGGAGATTAGGATGCCGACACACACGATGGGAAGACCACGTGAGCACACAGGGAGAAGACGGCCAGCTCCGAGCCAAGGAGAGAGGCCTCGGAAGGAACCAACCCAGCCGACACCACAGTCTCAGACCTGCAGCCTCCAGAGCTGTGAGAAAATAAGTTTGTGATGAAGCCCAGCAGCCCAGCAGATGGACCCGCTGGCTAGTGGTGAAGGGGCACCAGGGCCTGCATGTTGCTTGGCGTCTGTCAGTTGTAGGGGTGCTCGTGAGCACTTCTGAGTGAGGGTGTGGGTGGAGAAGGGCCAGTGCCAGAACGTGGGTGCAAGTGTGTGTGAGTGTGTGCATTCACCTTTGTGGGGTGCGTAGCGAGCGTGCACTGATTCGGGGTACAGGTGTGAGTGCACATGTGAAACCACAGGTGTGGCCACGTGGGTGAGTACGCATGTACGCCCCGCTGGGTAGAAGTGTTTGAACACGGTGCGTGTTCACTCAGCCCCGCCTGGAAACAGACTCGGAGAGAGACCCTGTGCTGTCTGTGCACACACAGCCAGTGCCTGCATCCCAGCGCCCTTGGCTCCCAAGGGCCCAGGACATTCCGTCGGTAAAGCACGTCTGCACCGACCGCCCTTAGTGCCAGCCCTGCGGGGCGGTCGGGCCCGCGCTCACGATCCCGGCACACAGTAGGCACTCACTGAGCATGGCTATGGCCTGTACTTCATTTGTGTCCCAGATTTACAAGCAAGGAAACAGGTCAGACAGCCCACTCTGTGTCATTGCGAGAAGAACACAGTGGAGATAGAAACCAAACCCTCAGAGCCCAGTTCCAAACCAGTGTTTTCTTCTCACATTCTGCCCTTGCACACACAGGTCTCAACATGCAGGGGTGTCACACACACATGGGCACAGGTGTTCATTGCACATGTACACACTCATGTGCAGGCAACTGTAACGTGTATGTGCCCGTGCACACATGTCCATAGCATGTACACACCCATGCACGGGAGTTCCCCACAACACAGATGCACAGTGTCCACCACATACACACACGCGCACAGGTGTCCATCACACACACACATGCAGGCACCTGAATGTAACATAATAACTAACATTTTGCTCAGCAATAGACTAGGACCCTGTATGCAAAATCCCCTTTTATACTCACAAAAACCCTGTAAAGTGCTGTTCTTACCTCATAGACGAGGAAGCCAAGGCACGGGGCTGACTTAACTGAGTCTCCCGCTGTTGAGCAGAAGAAGGAAACCCTGCGCTTTTGACCCCCTGCGCCACGCCTCCCTGCGACACCTTCCCCTCCATTCACTCTGTGGAGGTGTCTAATCATTCATCACACAATGGCCTGGTATTAAATGAAATTAGCAGTGACCTGGACTCCCTCCCTCATTCTCTTCCAGGAGAGGAGTGGCTTTAAATGATCACACATCTACATAATGGCTTCCTTTTGTTCTTTTTCTCCCAACTACACTGGCCAGAGTATACACCTCTGTCAATCCCAGAGGCTTCCAGAATGAGGTCTAGCTGTGGCCGCCTGTGCACCAGCGTCTGGGTGAAAGGTAAGAAGGCCGCTTCCCTTGTGTCTGGGGCACAGCCTCGAATTCGGGGATGTTGAAGTCTGGCTGAGGGCCCCATGGAGGGCGACTCACGGCCTTTTTAGAAGATTTAAGGTTGGGCTAAGAGCCCCAGGACTAAGAGTGAAAGTCACACCCACAAATGGTCTCTCCTGCCGAGGCCAGGATGTCGAACTGGATAGAATAAAATTGGTAGGAGATATGGAAGTCCCTTATCTGTCCCTTTAAAGGTTATAAAACCTGTGTGAACACCTTTCTCTCTGAGTCAAGCAGGACCCAAGACTTCATTTTATCCTGTGGAATGGGCCACCTGTTGGTAAAACCTCCAGAAAATTCTGACAGCGAGGCAATTTCCATCTTAATCTTTTCCATGCCATTCACAATCCTGAAAGCCACAGCTATGGAAGGATGGATTTCAGTGTCAAAAAATACTTCTGAAACAAATATTTATTGAGCAGCTATTATGTGCTAGGGGCTGAGAATGTCACTGTGAAGAAACCATGGCCCCAGCCTCACGGGATTCCTGGTCCTGCAGTCTCTGAACAGGGGCCACCCCACTGCCCGGGCGAGGCTCTGACCTGCTTAGGGACAAAGGTGGGCTCCGCACCAGGCCATGGGCCTCCTAGGACTTGCTGTGGGAGAGGCAGGGCAGGTGGCAAGAGCTTTCCCTGTGAGTGTGTCCTTGACTCACTGCCTGGAATCCCTTGTGCAGAGAGAGATGCAGGAACATTCCCAGAAAGGGCAAGAGACACCCCAAATATGCCCCCAACAGAGGACGAGAGGACATAGCTTGAGGGAAAAGGAAGAGTCGCCCCATCTGCCCCCTTCCGTCCCTGCCCCTGCTCCTTCAGCATCTCTCTCGCTCTCTCCCTCTCACACGCACACACACAACCTCTGCCTCTAATGACAGGTGGCCACCCCCAAAATAAATAGGTGAAACAAAGAAACCAAAGTGTGCCCCACACAGCTTTCAGACCCTCAGACAGCCCTGGCCCTCACTGCCCACCAAGAGACAGAAGACCCTACCGGAGGGGGAGGGCTCTGGGCACTGCCGCCCACAGCCTGCCTCAGCTGTCCTCGCCACACCCCTCCCCACGCCCCCCAGGCGCGGGCATGCAGCCTGTGCTGCCCTTTGGGGTAAGCATTAACGAGGCACCCCCTGGGGCCAATGGATTGGAGCTGGTGCTGCCTGAGGGGGCACACGGCCCAGTGAGCAAAAGGCAAAGGCATGTGTGTGTGTGTGTGTGTGTGTGTGTGTGTGTGTGTGTGTGTGTGTGATGTTTAAAAGGCACCTCCTCCAGCCCTTCGCCGGAGCCTGCGGCAGCACCCTGGCTCTGTGGAAGCTGTTACTCTCTCCACTCTTTCCCTGAGGGATGACGTGGAAGGGGAACCTCACCAGGTCACAGCTGGCGAACTACCAGATGTAGAATTTGAACTCAGGTCTCCAAAGCCAAGGTTCACGCAGACTTGAGTCTTCAGCTTCCAACAGTGCACATGTGCCCACACATACCACCAGGTATGCATTCACACCTTGCGAGCTGCAGGGTGCCTGGGGTGTGCCTGAGGACACTGACACTCCCTTGGGGGATCTCCCAGCCTCAGAGAAAACATCCTTACCCTCCAAGGAGTTGGCCTTGTCTGCAGGGAGCCCAGTCTGAGAACATGACACAGGGGACCAGACACAGCCCTATCCTGGCGTTCTCCGTTCTGAGAAGAGCGACGAGACAAACATGAGGGGAAGGAGCCCTGGCAGGCCAGCGCTGCCCTTCATCCCTCCGAGAGGCCGAGGAAAGGGAGTTCTCGATCCTCCCCACCTGTGGGCCGGCCCCAGGGCCTCGCAGAGGGAGAGCCAGGCGGGCAGGCAGGAGTGGGGCACCGGCTGTCACTCAGCCACCGCGGCTCCCCGGGGAACATTTTACAACTTCACCTATTCTGCATCGCCTGCTTGACGGAGCATCCAAAGCAATTCCAGGACTATATTTCATTGTCACATTTATTTGCAAGGGGCGTCAGTCAGGCCTCGGAAGCCGGCTGCCCCGCCGCTCCTTGCTCTTTGTCACACACACACACACACACACACACACACACACACGTGCAGCCTTTCCAAAACCCGCACTCAGGGGCACCTTGAGACACACAGAGGACACTCAAAAACACACAACCACTCACGTGTCATGAACACACGAACCCGGGGTCCACGAATCAGGGCCGCCGCATTGCACAACCCCAGGGAGCACCATTCATATCGCTGTTATTTCCATGTACGGCCATTCCATGCACACGGCAAGGTATGGAGTGTCACTTGCACGCACAGTCATACACACACACAGAAGCACACCGTCAGTCACACACAGACACCCAGAGAGCCAGAGTCCGTGGGCAAGGTCTTCCAGCGTCCCTAAGATCCCCAGATATGGGGGAAGGGAGAGCAGGGAGCTCTCTGAAGCCCCCCTCTCCTTAGTCTATGAGTTTCTCAAGCTGAGAAGATCCTGCTACAACAACCCCCCAAACACACACACACACACAGCAGGAACCCCTTCAGCCAGAAGAGCTGAAACCCAGCCATTGGCAGTAATTAGCGTGCTTTTTGGGAAAGGGTTTAATTAGCTCTCCTCTGGGGCTGGAGGGGAGCCAGGGCCCAGGGCAGGCTCACTGAGGCTGGGCCTTCCTCTCCTCGGTCACGTGGCCATTCAGGTGTTGGGGAAGCGTCTCCAGGGAGGAGTTCACATGTTGGGGGCCCCCAGATATGTCCTGACACCTGTCTGACACATTCAGATGTGTGCACCTGTGTGCACGGACACACACGGAAGCATCCCCACAAACATGTGGCCCCAAACTTTAGAAGAGATGGACAGATAGATAATAGATGGATAGAAAGATAGCTAATGGGTGGATACACAACGGATGATGGGTGGATGGATGGATGCACGCACAAATAGACAGCTGAAGAGATAATAAATGGATGGGTGGATGTGTAGCTCACAAGTGGATAAACGGAAAATGGATGGATGGTGGAGAGAGAGATGTCAGGAGGCAGGTAAACGGTAGGCAGATGGGCAGATACACAAATACAGCCACACACAGTCACACGCGCAAGGAACCCACACAGCTATGCACTACCCACCGAGTGTGCGCACCACACGTTGCCATCACTTACACACTCACGTAGGTGTGCATTCTCTCCCTCCCCACCCTTCTCCCCGTTCTTTTCCCAAGAATGGAGGATTTAGAGCTTCGTGGTTGAGGCCTGAGCTCTGGAGTTCAGAGACACAGATTTGAATGCTCCTGCCAGCCTCCAGCTGTGTGGACTAGGGCAAGTTCCGTAAGCCGTCTGTGCCCACGTGTCCTCATCCCGCAGGATGGAGGCGATGACACCCAACAAACAGGGCAGGTGTGAGAAACGCGGCAGGCGAGCCCTTAGGGCACGTGAAAAGAGCTTGGAAGAGCGCCTGGTGCACGTAAAGGCTCAATGCCCCCAACTGTGTCCAGGACAGGCCCACGTCCCAAAGGAAGGAAGTGAGGGCCTCTGGCTCCTCCCCTGCCCCAGCCCCTTAACAAGCCCACCCTGGAGAGAGGAGGCCCAGAGGCGTGAGGGAGGCCCCCTGGGGATCCCGTGGGGCAGAGAAGCCATGTGTGCACAGATGGGCTAAGCCAGGCCCCAAGCAATCAGCCGGGAAGAGCCAGCCTCCAGGGCCCCCCAAGCCCCTAGTCCCAAACAATGATATATATTTTCAATTTTCTCAAAAATTATATATATATTTTTTTTCTTCAGACATTCACCTTGTGCTTTTTGAGCAGGATAAACTGAAAAGTAATAGAATCCAGATGGGAAAGAGATAGTTGTTTGTTCTGCATAGATTGCGGTGTTGGCACAAGCCCCCCTCCAACTCATGGGAGGGGGCAGGGGTTGCTGGGAGCGAATGGCCAGGCCTGAGCAGGATGGGGGACTCGCAGCCCCTGCTGGCCTCCTCGCAACCTGGTAGCAGGGGAAGAGCTGGAGTTCGGAGCTGAGACACCCCTTGTCTCGTTGTGTGACCTTAACTAACTCTCCTCTGTTGCAGACTCACTTTCCTCACCTGCAAAACAGGGGTAATAATTCCTTGGTTTTATGCCCAAAGAGAGGATGGGAGATTTAAGCGAGCGGCTCATGGGAGGCCTTTGTGAGATGTGACCCCCACACACACAGGCAGCATCTGTGTCCTGAAAAGCCCTGGCTTCCCGCACCCACACTCCTGGCTCTGGGACTCAGGGGTAGGTCTGACAAGGGGGCCACCCTATGTCCTCTGCGATCTACCCCATCCAGTCTCACTGACTCCGGCACACCCTAGCCCCAGACCCTCAAACTCTATTGGATGGCTTTCCAAAGCTCCAGCACCCTGTCTGTCTAGCCTAGGAAGACTGCCAAAATGGTCCCTTTTGTTCTGAAAGATCATCAAAAAAAGGCAATTAATCTGCATTAGTGCCCATGTCTTTGGGAAGTCCTTCCCAGTATCTAACTTGAATCTACTAATGAACTTTACTCTTATTGTGGTCCCAGTAGAATCAAAACCTGGTTCACCAAGGTCTGTCCTTTTCTGCCAAAAAAAAAAAAAAAAAAAAAAAAAATCTTTCTTTTCCAATGCTCCTTTCATGAAGACAGGACTGAGTAATGAATAAAAAAAGACAACAAGCCCTGGCTGGTGTGGCTCAGTGGATTGAGTGCCAGCCTATGAACCAAAGGGTCGCCAGTTCCATTCCCAGTCAGGGCACATGCCTGGGTTGCAGTCCAGGTCCCCAGTAGCGGGTGCATGAGAAGCAACCACACATCGATGTTTCTCTCCCTCTCTTTCTCCCTCCCTTCCCTCTGTCTAAAACTAAATAAATAAAATCTAAAAGAAAATGAATTGGTGTAAGACTCACCACTTTAAAAAAGTTTTCATTAAAAAAAGGCATCAAAGTTTGGAGTTCAAGTACCAGCTCTGCCACTTATGGCTGTGTGACCTTGGACAAGTTACCTAACTTCTCTGAGCCCCAATCTCCATAGGGCTCCATAGGGCTCCGAATCATACCTTACCTGCCTCCAAGGACACTGGAAGGCCTGAGAAAACTGAGATGATCCCTGCAGATTTGAAAGGTGCTGGCTCCCTGGCTCAGGGAGCTAGCCCGCCTCTTGTATGTGCCCTCCCAGCTCCAGAGCAGACTTTATCTCCCCAGAGCAGAAGGCAAGTGATTCAAAGGGGAGGAGAGGAGCTGCTCACTCTCTGCCTGGAGTAATTGGTGGTAATCCCACAGCCGAGCCTATCACCTCACTCCCAGCTGTGGCGAAGCTGTGGCCTCATCATCCGTCATTAACCGGGCTCATCTCTCGGCTCAATTGTAGAACATGATTTTAATAACCCTGGCAGGAGGGGATCATTTTTCTTTTGTCACTTAACTCCGAGTCTGTTGGAAAGAGACAGAGACAAGAAAAGAAAGAAAGACAAGCTGAGAGAGTGGCAGAGACGGAGTGAAAGGGAGAACGAGGATGGAGAGCCAGGAAGGAGAGGCATCTAGGAAACTGAGAATGGGAAATGCAGAAATGCGGTCGGGAAGAGGGAGAGGGCAGGGCAGAATGGAACGGAGTTATTTCTGCCCTGCAGTTCCCACCGTTGCTCCCCCATCGTGACCCCCAACCCCCGCACTGGTCAGGATAAGACCGCACCACCACCACCAGGCAGGCCCAGGCTGCTCTCTGGGCTGTTCCTCCTGCTCATCTTAGCGCCTTGTGTCAAAGTGTCCAGGACCAGGGTGGAGGAGACTGAAAGGAGGGTCCGGGATATGGGGCCCTTTGCCCAAGAGCAAAGGAGGAGGCTACGATCCAGCGCCAAGGGTAAGAACACAGGTATGAGTCCGTCAGATGCCAGGCTGCAGGCCTGACTCTGCCACATGCTAGCTGAGTGGCCCCGCTGCCCTTTCTGGCCTCAGTGTTCTCATCTGTACAGTAGGTACCTGCTTCACACCGGTGTGTGATGAATACATGAGCTGATGTGTGTGCCACGTGTAATGCAGCTCATGGCAAATAGAAACAGGTGGAAAATGAAACACCCAGGCCCCAGAAAATAGCCAGGGCAGCAGAGAGGACTCCTAGGATGGCAAGGAGCTGGGGCAAGGGGCATGCCACAAACTCAAGTTCAGACTTCCCAAGGCCTAGCTCTGCCAGCCCTAGGAGACATCCTATCCCACCAGAAACCACCAGCAGTGCAAGAAAAAGAGTTACAAAGAAGGCTTGATAGGGTTCATGGGACCCTCCAGCATGGCAGCCCCCAGGAAGGGCAGAAACTATTGCACAGCCCTATGGTGGGCAAAGCTGGGGACATGGCGCCACCTGCTGGCCATTGGGGGAACATACGGGAGAGCGGCTGGAGAGGGGAGCGGGGAAGAGATGCAGTGTTTCTCAGCCCCCAAAAGGACCAGCTTTGGGGGCCTGGCCCAGGAAAGAAGCAGACTGAGTCCCTGTGTCCTTCTCCCTGCCTCAGAGCCCACTCATACATCCTCGGAAGACCCAGGGGAAGGTGGTGACCAGGCTGATGGGCAGGTCACAGCTCTCCAAGATGAGGGTTACAGCAAAAGCAGCTCCCTTCCAAGCCCCAGGGTCTGCTCCTCTCCCTAAAAAGAAAACTTTCAACTCAAGTCTGCAAGACTTTGCCGTGGACTGGGGGAGAAGAGGAAACCCACTTCCTGACCTGGAGGAGCCACAGTCTGGTGGAATGAGGAGGCTGAAAGCGGACCCTGCAGTGCAGTGGGGTGGGGGTCCGCAGCGAGCCAGACAGAGGTGCACATGCAGCGGTCTGCCCACGAGAAAGAGCCTGCGCCCTGGGGGAGAACAGGTGCAGCTGGGGGTTCTGGGAGTAAGAGGAGCCCCATTGTGACCATCATTAACTGAGTGAGACTCGGTTCTTCCACGGGTCAGGCCCACGGATGAGGTTATTCCCAGCTGTGTCCAGTGACAGTAAATCTTGTCCCCTCTCTGGGCCTCTTGGGTTTCCCCACCTGTGAAATGGGCCTTGGAAGGGGGACCTAGGTCTGTGTCCCGGGCCCAGCCTTGTAGCCAACAGTGCCCCCTCTGATTTTTGCTTTCTCATGTCCAGGAGGAAGCCCTACTGCTCTGAGACCTGCTAGTAATTCCTCTTTCCCAGGAATGGCCCCAAGTTCGGCAGTGAGCTCAGAACCTGAACAAGAAAAGGGGGCACTGATAGGTCAGAGTTAGAGCAGGGGCGGGAGGAACTGACCAGCACGTCCTCCGGCCAGGAAGCAAAAGCTCCAGGTTCTGTGACCCAGGGGCACAGGTCAGGGTGTCCAGGGCCCGGGAGAGTTTTCAGGATCAACCTGAAAGACAAGCTTGTGGCCAGCTGAGGCCTCTGCCCTGAGGCTCAGACTCCAGGGGAGGTCTTGCCCTTCTCAGAGCACCAAGAACACCCTGCAGCGGGGCTCCTCTGGGCACCCCACCCACCCTCTGACCGCAGCATTCTGGCAGCCAGGACGAGGGCAGGAGGCAGTCTCCACAGCCCCCAGAGAGCCAGCTCACTTCTTGCCTCTCCGGGAAGCCTTCTCTGAACCTGGGCGTGGATGGTAATGCAGGAACTTGCCTTCAGAAGCCCCCAGAATACATGGCCACCCACATAACACTTGGGATCATCATTATTTCCTCCTCCCATTAAAGAGAAAATGCATCTTGTGTCTTGTGCCCCTGGTCATAGCTAATCAGTATCCAAGTCCTCTTTTTTATTTTTAAGATTTTATTTATTTATTTTTAAAGAGAGGGGAAGGGAAGGAGGAAGAGAAGGAGGGAAACATCGATGTATGGTTACCTCTCGTACACATCCAACTGGGGAACTGGCCTACAACCCAAGCATGTGCCCTGACTGGGAATCGAACCAACAACTCTTTGGTTCTCAGGCCGGCACTCAATCCAAAGAGCCACACCAGCCAGGGCTGAGTCTTCTTGATTGTCCCTCTTTGAAATATCTCAAGTACAGGCTTTTCTTTTACCCACCTACCTGCTCCACCCAGTCTGGGCCACCTGTAACAGCCTCTGCCTGGTGTCCCCTGCCTTGTCCACACACCTACAGTAAGCAGTACCTTCCAACCTATGTGCCCCTCTCCAACCACAAAGGACAGCTCCAGGAGCTCCTGTATTCCCTGGGGCCAGGCCAACCCGGAGGCATGGGAGTAGCAAGGTGATCATCCCCTTACCTGGGAGCAGAGCACCCAACAAGGAACCCCGGACATGGTGCTGGGGTCAGTTCTAAGGTCTCGGGCATTGGCAGGACACCCCAGCGGCCCCGGAGCAATGCACTGCCACCAAGCCACAGTCAGGAGTCAGGCAGGATCCCAGCCCCAGGACCCAGCCCCAGACCCACTCTCCCCACCCACTTCTCCTCCAGCTTCTCCCTATGTCAGTCCCAGGCCTGTTGGCCCTCAGAGCCCTTCCTTGCTCCTTGCACCCAGGGGCTGGCCCCTGTAGGCTGCGTGTCCCAGGCCCCTGGGACAGTAAGAGGCATTGGCAGGAGACTGGAGAGTGGGCAGAAGGTTCACTCCTGAACCTGTTTTGATGTGTTTGAAAGCCCAGAAGTTGCTGGGCTCAGAGTTGACCCCAGTCCCAGGCTGCCCATCACATGAGGGGCTCATCATTGTCCCGTGTTTTGAGACCTCACTCACCTGCCATTCTAGCCCTCATCTGAGTAGAATCCACACTTCCCTCGTTTGTCACATCCCTGCTTCTTAGCTATTTGATCTCCCTAGAGGATACCCCGTGTGGTCCTCCCTGGGCACCCATAGCCCTAAGAGTATCAGTAGCCACTTGGCAGGGTGGTTATGGGGGAGATTCTCCAAGATCCCAGACTTGGGCTACTAGCACACCTGAGCCAGGTAAGAGGCTGGATCCCTCTGTTACCTGGACCCACTCAAACTACCATGAATATGCAACCTTGCTGCGACCCCTTTTCCTGTCCGTTGGCAACCCCAGCAGAGACCCAGACACAGCCCTCCCACCTGCCCCCACAGCCCCCGCACCCTGGAAGCCTGGGGCCGAGGGTAGAGTCGGCACTCTTCATGCCGCATCCGTGGCAGGAAATCGACTGGATAGGATCAGTGCGGGGAAAGGTAGCAACGGTTCGAAACCTCAACTAGAATCGGGGGAGCTGGGCAATTTGTGACCTGGGGCCCTGGGTGAGATGTGCCCGGCCACTGGCCCGCCCAGGAACCTGTTTCGTGGGAAGCCGTGAAAAGTGAACGGCAATCTCTCCCTGGTTACTCAGTGCCTTTAAAAGGGGGACCTCATTTCTGCCTGATAGCGAGGGTGTTGCCAGATCGATTCAGTCGGCCCAGTGGGAGGACCCCGGCACCCGGACCCACCCTCAGACGCTTCCCTCCTGCCTTCCCTTCTGATGCTGAGACACGTGGGGGAAGTCGAGCCGACTTTCTTTTTTCCCCTTTAAATCTCAGTCTGCGGCTTATCTTTTACCTTTGTTTATGGTGTCACTTGTGTTACAGGAGATCCTTATTTTTACCAGATCAAACCTGCCAGTGTTTTTCTTTGTAGCTTCTGAGTCGTGTGCCTTTCTTAGAAAGGCTTTTGCCATCCCAAGGAGATGTTTTTTCAAGACGTGTCACTCCAGGTCCAAAGGAGGCACTTGTACACCGTTTGAGGAAGACAGGCGACTAGTACAAGACACGTGTGTGCCGCAGGGGGGCTGTCCCAGGGACCTGAGGGGAGGCCTCAGGGGCCCACAGCAATGATGCTGTAGTGATTGCAGCAAAGCGAATGTGCACTTCTTTTCAAAAAGCTTTTTCTTGTGAAAAATTCCAAACAGAAGGGTAGCAGAGGGCTCTGAGCCCTATGCTCCCACATTTCTCTGGGCGCTTGCTGGAGCCAAAGACACCCTCTGCTACAACCACACCCTTCCCCACGCCCTGCCCACAGCCACCTTCACGCCCTTTCCGCGGCATAGCGGTTCATACTGGCCTTCCTGCTTGGGTCCTCTCTGACACCAGCTCTTTCCTTCTCCCTTTGTGCCTGGCCCTGGGTGCCCAATCTCCGACCCATCAAGGACCTCTGTGATTGCTTTGTTCCCCGCATGTCACCTGTTGGAAAATCTGCCTCTGGAGCACCAGGGTTGCGCTCAGAGGACTCCTGACCCTGTGCTGGATTCCTCAAAGCGCCGGTGCTGCTGCGCTGGTGCTGGTTTCCTGGACCCCATCTAACCCTCAGACCATGAAGAGCTTTGCAGCAATGGAGAGCCACTGGCGGTCTGCGGCATGCTAGTAAGCATCTGCTGTCCCTGAGCCGCAGGGACATTGGCAGTACCGGGGGGCTGGGGGCTGTCGAAACAGGCAGAAAGATGTGGGCCCGACCCTCTCTAACAGCCCTCGACTCTCCCTCCCAAGTGGCAACAATCCTTCCAAACAAGCCAGTTCCTGGGGCTCCCCACCCTTCATCGCAGCACTCGGCCAGGTTTGCAGGGAACTACATGGTCCACACACACAGGGGAGGGCAGGCTGTGCTGAGGCCACACCCCACACTGCCCTGGAGACCAGTCCGCAGTGCGCATGCCCACGGCTTCGCGGTTTCCCCAGCCCCAGGCCTGACCCGGACCACTCCCCTCAGCGCTACACCCCCCTGTCCTTTCTCCCCTCCAAAGTCGCCTCCATCAGAAGTCTCCCTGGAGAAAGGCAGCTCTGCTCAGCGGCCTCCTCTCCCCCAAATGCCCTGGACACTTGGGGATTTGCCTGTGGCCCCTGAGGCGTGTTCTTCCTGTGACAGCGTTTCTGCGCTCACATGTCTGCACACAGTGAGATCCCCCAACGGTTGCCCCCAAGGGCAACGACTGTCTTCTACCATCTTCCATATCTGCTTCCCCGAGACCAGCCCGCCACCCTCACTTCCCCGCATCTCAGCCACACCGCAGAGTAGGCAGCTGATGCAGCCACAGGAATCCCAAGACCGAACCTAGGACAAGAGGTGAGGCGTGACTCTGGGAGGCGCCTCCATCAGTAGGAGCCCTGCAGAGAGAGAGCCCCAACTGGGCTGAGTCTTGGGTGGGCTGATTCCTAGGCAGTCTGAAGGGGTCAGGGCAGCTCACTCGGAGCACCCATCCTCCCCTCCACTCTGTCTAACAGGAGCTCTGCACCTCTCTCTTCCCTCTCCTCTCCCCTCCGTCCTCCACCCCAGAGATCAGCGCCCTGGCCTCAGATTCCCTCCTCTTACCTTCCCAGAAAACAGCCTTGCTTAGGTCACCCGCCCCTCACCAAAGGCTGTTTCTCAGTCCTGATCCTCCCAGCTTCTCTTCAGAAATCTGTGCACTTACTTTGCAACTGTAGTAACTGAGCCCAACCAGTCCGGGGCCCCCTGGTTCAGTAGCGGAAGAGCTGGGGCTCCACCGGACACCCGCCCAGCCGCAGCCAGGGGCTTCATCCGCCAGATGGGACGACCACCATCCCACTCCTCCGAGTCCTCTCCCCGCTTGCTCCGCACACCATCCGGTCCCCCTACCTCCCCGGATGATCCTCCTCTGTCTTTTTCACGACTTCTCCTTCTCCTCCCTTCTCTAATTAAGGGTCTCGCCAAGGATCATGGATTCACCATCCACTTTCTCCCCTTCAGCCCCCACCTCTGGGCAAAGCATCCCCAAAGCTGCCTCCAGCCCTTTTCTCTCCTGACCTGGGTCCTTCCCAAGGTCAGCTCTTCCAGACCCTGGGATTGTTAGTAGTAACCAACTCCAGCTTGAGCTCAGTCCTCCCCTGGGGCTCAGACCCATCTGAGGGTATCTGAGCGGGGCGGGCAGGCAGGCAGCCACTGTGAGAGACCTGCGCAGAGCGGGAGGGAGCTGTGCTACCAGAGAGAGGGGCCCTCAGGAGGGCCTCTCGGGGAGGCCGCCAGTCCCGGATTCCACCCTGGGGACTCCCATCAGAGCTGAGAGGGGCCACAGGTGTTACTAACAGCGACTTGCACCGGGACTTCTACAACACAATACACTGGGACGGAAACAGTCCAGCTGCGGTGCCTGTCAACAAAGCGCATCCCAGACCTGAAGGAAGGACCAGGCTCCCCACTTCTCAGGGAACTCAGTACCACTTTGAGGCCCTGGAGTATGCAGGAACCCTGATGCCACTCTGGCTCTTGGGAGTGTCCAGAGGAAGTAATGATGGCACGGTGGACACAGGGGCCACCTGGAGGGCCCTGGCAGCTGTGATGTAGGGAGGCAGCCTCAGGCAACCGCACAGACAGTGGACATCAGGGGGCTGGAGCCAGAGAACAGAGTGGATGCCACAAGGTAACCCAAGCTAGTTGGCTCTTTCTCATAAATACCATGCAAAACTCTCTGGAGGCTTCCAGAAATAACTGGACGAGACCTGCAGGCTTCTGGAAATCCTGGTGAACAGATGGGGATAGAGGTCAGCCAAGGACAGGTTGTGACTACCAGTGTGACCTCACTGGCACTTTCCCAGGCTGCTGGGGCCTTGGCACCCGGCCACTGCCAACATCACGCTTCCCTTAGAACCTCATCCTGCCTTCAAGGAGGCTCCGCCCCATTGTCTAGCCACCCAGACTCAAAGGCTCAGCGCATCCTCGGAACAGTACACAGGCTTTGGACACTCACTCTGTGGCAGATTCCATGCAAAGCAGTTTACGGGAATTACGTTCCTTAATCCTCATGGTGACCTTTTAAAGTAGATACAGTGAAGACCCCTATTTATAGCTGAGGAAACTCAGAAACTATGTAATTTGCACAAGAGCCCTGGGCAAGCCATAGGCAGAGCTAGGACTTACAGAGAGGCAGTCTGACCCCAAAGCCCCAGCTCTCCCCATGCACCTACGTGGCTCAATTGACTATTAATTCTCCTGTTACCCCGATGTCCTCTTGTTGTCACTGCTGCTGCTGTTGTCATACTTCTAAAACCCCTGTGTGCTTCATCTTTTTCCCAAAAGGACATGAGAAGGCTTTACAACAGGAAAGATTAATTCATTCAACAGATTCATACTGCTCAAGAAAAAAACAGCCATTTTTAAGAGTTGCCATAGTTGCTGTGATTGGTCCTAAATTTTGGCACTGAGCTTCCTGGCAGCCAGGGCAAAAAATGAAACACTAAGTTCCGACACTCTTACTATCAGAAAGGAGGAAGCAGACAATTTCCTCCACAGGGACGAGTATTTCCAGGAACTAATTTTGCAACAGGCTTCTCATACAGGACCCCATGTCACAGACATGGTGCGACATAATAAAAAGCAACCTTCTGTATGATTTGAGGATAAGAGGAGACAAAGGATGTTCAGTAAAAAAAAAAGGGGGGGAGCAACATGCAGTCTTGGACACATCAGCCTCAGGGGGGCCCACTATGTGGACTGCCTGTAAGTCAGAGCTCAGGAAAGCTAGAATTTTCCACAGGGGTCTCAGCTTGTACTGGGTTTTCTGACAGGTCCCAAAGTGCTGTAAAGTGGGGGCAGAGCCCCAGGCTATGGAAGCTGGAGATGCCCCGAGAAGAGCTGTTCTGTTCTAAAAGTTGAGCTCACACGTGCCTTCATTTATCAGATATTTATTGTCTTTTTTGTGCCAAGTTTTGCCCTAGGTGGAATGGAAAGCAATGAAACATATAATGCAGGGTCCTTAACCTCAAGGAATTCAATCTTTAACAGAAAAAAAAAAAAGAACAGCTTACCTTTTTTGAGCACCAACTATGTGTCAAGCATAAGCAGGGGCTTTGCATGTAGCATCTCTTAGGGTTTCTAATAAATGAATACAATAAGTATCATTGCCGCTAACCACGGCACAAGACCAGAGAGAAACTGAACCCCACAATGGCACATACTCAACAAGAAGGCCAGAGGCCCATCAGCCTCTGTGCCAATAGACTCATCTGGTTGGAGAAGCGTTCGTATCCAGAGTCCCGGTGGGAACCCCACATCGACAACATCAAATGATGTCCTTGTATATTAAAAAGCTCCTAATCAACAAACAATTTCAGATGAGAGACATTTCAAGATGGGAAAAGGGACCTCTGTTCAATTCGACAAATGTCTGTGGAGCAATTTCTCCATGCCAGGACTTGTGCCAGGTAATGTGGATACCCACGCAGTGAGACACCTTCCCTGACCTCAAAAAGGCCCCCACTCTGTGGAAAAGAAAATGCATTAAATGGTAACTTTCAAATGATTTGATGACTGCTAAGAGTGAGATAAGTTCAGGGGACTTTAGAAGACAGAGGAATCTTCCCTGGAGGACAGAGGAGTTCTCCAGCCTGGAGGAGGATCAGAGAAGGCTTCCCGGAGAAGGTGGCACAAAAAAAATGAGTCTAATAAGATGAATAAGATTTATCCAGGTGAGCCCTGACCAGCATGCCCAGTTGGGTTGGGGTCATCCCACAAAGCAAAATCTCACCAGCTCGAGTCCCAGTCAGGGCATCAGGGCACATGCCTAGGTTGTAGGTTTGTTCTCCATTCAAAGTGTCTACGAGAGGCAACCGATGGATGTTTCTCTCTCACATCAACGTTTCTCTCCCTCTCTTTCTTCTTCCCTTCCCCTCTCTATATAAATAAATAAAATCTTTTTTAAAAAAGATTTATCCAGGTGAGAAAAATGGGGTTGGAGGAGACAGTTGAAAAGAAATTTCAGGCAGCTTAGGCAAAGGCAAGGAAATAAACAAATAACATGGAATGAGACTCAGCAGAGAGAGAATAGGAGCCACAGAGCAGTCAGAAATCTGGAGCATGCAGTTTGAGGCTAGGAGCCAGGGGGAGGAAACTAGAAAGACCAGCCAGAGCCAGACCTTGAGGAGCATGGACTTCGCCAGGAGAGCAATGGGAACTGCTGGAAGGCTTTAACCAGGGCAGTGACTTGATCATATTTATGCTTTGGGAACGTCTGTCTAGCAACAGTACGGAGAATGGGTTAGTAGTCTGGAGACAGGAAGAACGCAAAAGTCACAGAGAGCACAGGGGTTGCAAGGAAAGGGGGAATTCTCCTCTAGCAACATTGTGGCTATTGGGCCCTCACACTACAAATCAACCAGATCCTTGAGAGAAACTACCTTTTAAAGCACGGGACAGGCACACACAAAGAAGTTAATCGACTGTTTGTTGCAAGCCCACCAGCACCATCAACAGACAGAAAAAACTGAGAGTTGACAAGTGAATGAGAAGGGAGCTGTGAGAAAACAAGGGAGTATTGTCCGAGAGCAAATTTTACTGTCAGGAGACCGAGGATGGGCTAGAAGCAAGGTAAGGGCTGTCACCTTAACATTAACCCAGCACCCTCAACAGAGACTAAAGTGATCCCAGGTCATTGGTGTCCTCTCTGGAGGATGGAATCCCCAAATTAGGCACTCAGGATTCCCAAAGGATACACGTATAAACCCACATATTTTAAAGCAAGTATACAAAGAGGCAAGAGCAAGCAGAAACAAACTGTAGATTTAGATCCCTAAGAATGTCAGAAATTAGGATTGTTATAGTATATAAAAAAACTAGTTGAATTTCTTTTGAAGAGAAAATTGTAACAGTGATCAAGCAACATGAAACAATTAAGAAAGAAAAACTGAGGCCCTGACTGGTATGGCTCAGTGGACTGAGCACTAGCCTGTGAATCAAAAGGTCACCAGTTTGATTTTCAGTCAAGGCACATGCCTGGGTTGCAGGCCAGATCCCTGGTGGAGGGTACATGAGAGGCAACCACACATTACTGTTTCTCTCTCTGTCTTTCTCCCTCCCTTCCCCTCTGTCTAAAAATAAATAAATAAAATCTTTTTTAAAAAGTTGGATTTGGAATAGGACAAAGTAGAACTTTCAGAAATGAAAATGAGAACTGTTGAACTGAAACTCAATGAATGGGTTAAATCACATATTAGACACAATCAAAGAGTGAGTTAGAACATAGAGCTGAAGAAATTACACAGGTTGCCACACAGAAATAAGTAAGTGGAAAATCTGAGAGAGAAGTGAAAAGCTATTGTGGACAGAATGAAAGTCTCAGAAAGAGAATAGGGAAGGAACAGAAAAGAGGCAATATCTGAAGAGATAATGGCTGAGAATGTTCCAGAACTGATGAAAGGCATGACTCTGCAGATACCGGGAACATACTCTATATCTGGCAAGATAAATAAAAAGAAATCCACATCCAGTTAGAGGGTGATGAAACTGAACTAGCACCAAAGGCAAAGATCTTAAAAGCAGCTGCGTAAAAAACACAAAGAAAGATAATCAGACATCAGCACATCTCTCGGAAGCATCTGCGAAAGCCAGAATACAGAGAACACCTTCAAAGACCTAAGAGAAAATAACTCTCAACCCAGAATTGTGAACTTAGAAAAACTATCTTTCAAAGTTGAGGGTGAAATGAAGATTTTTGTGCAGAAGAACAAAAAGAGTTTGCCATTGTGAGACAATAAAATATTCAAGGATGACAGCTGGGGGGGTGTGTGAGGGGGTGGGGGGACTGAGCAAAAAGGAAAAAGGCCTCATGGACATGGACAACAGTGTGGACGGTATAAGGGGACTAAATGGTGATGGGAAAATATACAATAAAGATTAAATTTTAAAAAATAGAATATGTGTGTGTGCCATAAATTCCTAAATAGTAAAAGCATCAGGAGCACCCTTTGCTCCAGTGAGGGACCCCGGGTGAGCTCCTGGACGCAGACCGGTCACCAGAAGGACCATGACTGGAAGCTGGGAATTTCCAGTTGAGTCCCCATTTTCCTGAGAAGGGAAATGGGCTGAAAATTGAGTTAATGATCGATCGTGCCTCCTTGGAATCCCAAAAGTCCAGTGTTCAGAGAGCTTCCAGGTCTGCGGGCACATCCTCGTATGAGAGGGTGACATGCCCCAATTCCATGGGGGCAGGAGCTCCTGCACCCCACACTGTCCCAGACCTAGCCCCCTGGACCTCTTCGTCAGGATGTTCATCGGCATCAGTCATCACATCCTTTCACAGACTGGTCAACATTAAGGGTGTGTTTTCCTGAGTTCCGTGAGCTGCTCTAGCAAATTAATCAAACCCAAGGAGAGGGGTCCTAGGAACCCCCAACTTGTAGCCAAGTCGGACAGAAGTTGTGGGTTAACCTGTGATTGGCAAGTGAAGTGGTGGGGGCAGACCTGCAGAACTGAGCCCTTAAGCCGTGGGCTATCGCGCTATGTCCAGATAGACAGTGTCAGTGTTGAATTAAATTGTAGCTGGCGTTGTGGAGAATTGCTTGGTGGGGCGAGGTGGGGTGGGGGGGACCTCTACACATTTGGTCATGGGAAGTGTCGGGGGAAGCGTTATTTGTGAGTAGGAGAGAAAGACATAGGAGTAGGGCAGAATTGAGTTTTTCCTTACATGGGAGGGAAAACTGCGTGGTTTTCCCTGCAGCCATCAACAAGTCTTCACTAAAGAAACTTCTGGAGGATGTGCTATAAGAAAAAATGAAATGGGATATCCCAGAATGAAGGCCTGGTATGTGAGAAAGAATGGAGAGCTCGGGAACTGGTAAACAAGTAGATAAATCTACACAGATATTGCATGACATAATTACAACGTGTCAGAACAGAAAGAACTAAAATACTGCACATAAATAGTATGCAAATCTGTAGAAGATCAAATTTAAAGGCTTCAAAAGTCGGTGAGTAATTTCGGAAGGGGTTTTAACGTACCCATTACCTTAGGGTTCATTAGCTATGCAGGATAGAATTTGAAAAGCAGCCACTAGAAATACAGAAGTCAAGTACATACCTTCCAAACAATAAAAAGATAGGAAAGGAATGAATAAGAAAAGAAACAGACTCAGTAAATCCAAAGTGGGGGGAAGCAAGAAAGGAAGGGGAGAAGGCATAGGGGGGAAAATGAGATACATAAGAAAACAAAAGTCAAAAATATCAATAATCACAGTAAACTTAAAAGAACTAGATGTGCCATTTAAAAAAACAGTGTCGAATTAGATATTTTAAGTCCAGCTCTTTCCTGGTTACAGTGGCAAGCCTAATACACAAGGGAGATGGGTGGGAAGACCATGCAAACACCAACAGAAAGCTGGACAGCTACACTAAAATTAAAAGGAAAAAACACAAAAAAGCGTGATTCCGTATAAGAAAGGTTGATACATAAAGATCAGAAGTTCACTTTTACTAGAAGATGCAACACTTTTAAATCTGCATGTACCTAATAAAATAGCTTCAGAAAAATTAGAAAGCACAAATTGATAGAACTGCATGTGAAAATAGAAAAACCCACACTCATGGGAGTAGATTTGAATACTCCCCTCTCCGTTAGGTCAAGTAGACAGAAATTAGCCAAAGAGGATTTGAACAAGATAACATGTGAGGTTTAATGGAAGCTTATGGACATCCGCATCTGACAATAGAGACCAAACTTCTCAAGCACACATTTTATTAAATTATTTTAACTGGTCATGGACTAGGTTCTGAAGCAAGTCTCAATTACCAAGAACCATTGTCACAAAAATTGTGTTCTCTAACTACAGTGCATTTAAATTAGAACTCGGTAAAAAATCAGATAAATTTTAAATTCCCATACTTTTAAATTTTAAAGCTTTCTTCTGAGTAATTTGTAAGTCAAAGAAGCAATCATAACAGAATTGTAAAAGCACTTAGGACAGAATAATGAAGACAGTGCCTATTGAAACTCTGGATAGAGCCAGAGTAGGACTTTCAGTAAAAGGAGGAGCCTCGAAAGTTTCTGTTGGAAAAGATTTTTAAAAACCAAAAAGACTAATGAACCAAGCACCCAACTTAAGGAGTTATAAAAAGAACCATAGAATAAACCCAATGAAAACCCAAAAATGTAATAACAAAGCTAAGAAGAGAAATTCATTCAATCGAAACAGAGACAGTTAAAAAAAAAAAACTCAACCAAATCAAAAATTGGTTTCTCAAAAAGACTAATAAAAAGGCAAATCTCTAGTAAGGTTGACCAAGAGAATAAAAAGACAAGTCACCAAAATTTTCTATTAAAAATGTTTTAAAGGAACGTATTTATGGATCCAGAAAAAATTAGAAGACAGAGAGTGAACACTATGGACATCTCTGTGTTAACACAACAGACCATCCCAACTCACACGAACCCTTAGAGAGAACAGAAACAGCGCGCTCTGCAGCCCACTCCATGGGGACGTAAAACCTTGATTCCAATATCTTACAAAGAGCGTGCGAGAACGGAAAATTACAGGCCAGTTTTACTCAAGAGCGTAGATGCAAAACTCCCAGACAAAGCAGTGCCAGCCTGAGGCCAGTAGAGCATAAAAATAATAATTTACTAGGACTGAGTTGGGTTTATCCTAGAATTAAAAAGGTGTTTTAATATTATTAATCTATAAGTGTTATTCATTACATTAAACATTTTATTTAGAGAAAACACATCATCTTTTCAATAGATGCAGAAGTATTTGATATATAACATTTGATTTTTTTAACTGTTGGTAAACTAGAAATAGAAGGGAAATTTCTTACATAGTAAAGGCTATCTACCCTAAACCTTTAGAAAACTTTATTCTTAATGGGAAACTTTAGCATTTCCTTTAAAATAACGAATAAGACAAAGATGCTCACCACCACTGCTCCTCTTCAAAGCCAGAGTGGCAGTCCTAGCCAATGCGTAAGACAAGAAAATGAAATAAAACACGTTAGGATTAGAAGGCAAGAAATGTGCATCATTCACAGATTATATGCTTATTTACACAGAAACCCCAGAAATCTACAAATAAAGTGGTAGAATAAGAGATTTAACAAAGTTGCTAGATTTTTAAAACAATATATAACAGGGAAGGAAGGGAAAAGTTATCTTTTCTTGTAGGGGCCAAATAAATTATATTTAGGAGATTAATTTTAAATATATATATCCTTTAAACTTGCAACAAATACATAAGGTAACCAGAACTAAAACACTTTCATGACTAGGAAAACTCAGTAATTAAAGATGTCAGTTCTTTCTATAAAATCAATACAACTCCAATCAAAATCACAACAGGATTTTTGTGCATCTAGACAAGCTAATTCTAAAATTAGAAGAGCAAAAGCCCAAGAATAGAAACTGCTAACAAATAATAATAATAATAATGATGATGATGATGATGATGTGAGAGGATTTGCTTTACCAAATATCAAGGTTTGCAAAGGCAAAGTAATTGAGACAGGGCGGCAATGACACAGGGATGGTCAAACAGACCAATGAAAAAAAAAGGAAAGCCTCGAAACAAACCACAAATGTATATGGAAATTTTACATGCAACACAGAGAGAAGCAGCGTTGCAGATCCCTGGGGAAAGGGAGAATTATTCAATAAGTGAGAAATTGCATATTCACTTAGAAAAAACTGAAATAGGATCCTTTCCCCAAATCATAAATGACATCAGCCGCAGATGGATAAAAGCCTTAAATATGAAAGGCAAATCTTTTAAACTCATAGACAAAAATATGAGAGTATGTCTTTATGACCCCAAAACAGGAAAGTCTTTCTTCAACAAGATAAAAGGCATCAACCATAAAAGAAAATATTCATAAATTCAATTACATTAAGACTAAACTTTTCTCCATAAAGACTTCACAAAGAAAATGAAAAGACAAGCCACCAACTGGGGGAAGTTATTTGCAACATATACCACTGACAGCCAGTTGAAAACATGAGGTAAAACATGAACAGCCATTTCTCAGAAGTAGAACATGAAAGACCAATCAGCGTATGAAAAGAAGATCAAACTCATTAATAATCAGTCAAATGCAAATTAGGACAACGTGAGCTACAGTTTTACACCATGTTGGCAAAAATGAAGTCTGACACACTGAGAGTTGGTGAGGATCTGGACCAACAGGAGTTTTTACACTTAGCTGGTGGGATGTAAATTAGTGCAAGCATTTTGGAAAACAAGGTGGTGCCTCTTGTAAGACTGAACACTTGCATATCATGCTTGCCTGGCATTTTTCCTAAAGAAACTCATGAATTTATGCAGCAAGAAAGATGTACAAGATCCCTGGCCACGTGGTTCAGGTTGGAGCATCATTCCTGCAACGAAAAAGTTGCTGGTTCGATTTCCAGTCAGGGCACACAGGTAGGTTGCAGGTTCAAACCCACTGTAAGACTAAGGAATATTAACCATGTGAGGAAGCCAGTGCGATTACATGAACAACGGGTAGTGTGGGACATACATTTAGAAAACTAGAAGGGGCCCTGGCTGGTGTAGCTCAGTGGATTGAGCGTGAGCCTGCGAACCAAAGGATCGCAGTTCAATCCCCAGTCAGGGCACATGCCTGGGTTGCAGGACAGTTCCCAGCAGGGGACGCATGAGAGGCAACCACACATTGATATTTCTCTCCCTCTCTCCTTCCCTTCCCCTCTAAAGATAAATAAATAAAATCTTTTAAAAAATAAAAACTTTTTAAAAAAGAAAGAAAAGTAAAAGGTAATTTTTTTTGTTCCCTCTCCCTCTCTCTCTCTTTCTGCTTTCCTCTTTCTCTAATATCAATAAACATATCCTCGGATTTAAAAAAAGAAAGAAAAATGCACGAGAATGTGACTAGTAACAAAAACAATGGAAACTCTCACAGCACCCATTAATAAGAAATGAATAAAACTAATTTTTGATATAACTACACAATGAAAGACACAAAGAAGAAAATGAATCAGCTTCAATCACCCATGGCAACATGGCAGAAATATAATGTTGAACAGGAAAAAAGTTGCAAGACTGCATTCAGTATAACAGCATTCTAATAAAGTTGAAAAACAAGCAAAGCAAACAATATATTGTTTACAGAAACATACCTATGTGATAACTATATTTTTAAATAGAAAGGAAATAGTAAGTGTAAAACTCACACTGAGGGCTGAGCAGACAGGGAGGTAGAATTCACAAGTGGGTGAAAAGATACGGGTGATGTTCCCGACCTGTGCTTTCCAGTGTGGTGACCATTAACCACATGTGGCTATCTGGGTTGATATTTAAATTAATTAAGATTAAATCAAATTTAAAATTTGGTTCCTCATTCTCCCTAGCCAAATTTCATGTGCCAAATAGCCACATGTGGCCAGTGACTACTCTACCAGACAGCACAGATTTACAGTACATTTTCTTTTTCTATTCATTGTTGTTCAATTACATTTTTTTCCTAATTTCTGTTTCTGATATTTCATTGTTGGTGTACAAAAATGTTGTTGATTTCTGAATATTGACTTTGTATCCCGCTCTTTTGACAAATTCACTTATTAGGTTAAGTAGTTTTTTGGTGGAGTCCGTAGGGTTTTCTATGTACACTATCAGGTCGTCTGCAAACAATGACAGTTTTACTTCCTCCTTTACAGTTTAAATGCCTTTTATTTCTTTTTTCTTTTCAATTATATTTTATTGATTATGCTATTACAGTTGTCCCATTTCTCCCCCATCATTCCCCTCCACCCTGCACACCCCCTCCCACCCACATTCCCCCCCTTTAGTTCATGTCCATGTGTCATAAGTTCTTTAGCTTCTACATTTCCCACACTATTCTTGCCCTCCCCCTGTCTATTTTCTACCCACCAGCTATGCTACTTATTCTCTGTACTTTTTCCCCCTCTATCCTCCTCCCACTGCCCTGTTGCTAACCCTCCATGTGATCTCCATTTCTGTGTTCCTGCTCCTGTTCTTGTTTGCTTAGTTTGCTTTTGTTTTAGGTGTGGTTGTTAATACCTGTGAGTTTGCTGTCTTTTTACTGCCGTATTTTTTATCTTCTTTTTCTTAGATAAGTCCCTTTAACATTTCATATAATAAGGACTTGGTGATGATGAACTCCTTTAACTTGACCTTATCTGAGAAGCACTTTATCTTCCCTTCCATTCTAAATGACAGCTTCACTGGATAGAGCAATCTTGGATGTAGGTCCTTGACTTTCATGACTTGGAATAGTTCTTTCCAGCCCCTTCTTGCCTGAAGGTCTCTTTTGAGAAATCAGCTGACAGTCTGATGGGAACTCCTTTGTAGGAGACTGTGCCCTTATCCCTTGCTGCTTCTAGAATTTTCTCCTTCATTTTAATCTTGTGTAATGTAGTTATGATGTGCCTTGGTGTGTTCCTCCTTGGGTCCACCTTCTTTGGGACTCTGTGAGCTTCCTGGACTTCCTGGAAGTCTATTTCCTTTGCCAGATTGGGGAAGTTCTCCTTTATTATTTGTTCAAATAAGTTTTCCACTTGCTGCTCTTCCTCTTCCCCTTCTGGTACCCTTATAATTCAGGTGTTGGGACATTTAAAGATGTCCTGGACTTTCCTAAGCCTCTCCTCATTTTTTTGAATTCTTGTTTCTTCATTTTCTGTTTGTTTGTTTGTTTGTTTGTTTGTTTCTTCCTTCTGGTCCACTCCATTGATTTGAATCCCAGTTTTCCTCCCATCACTATTGGTTCCCTGTGCATTTTTCTTCATTTCATTTATTGTAGCCTTCATGTGTTCATATAAATTGCGACCAAAACCAACCAATTCTGTGAACTTCCTAATCAGCAGTGCCTTGAACTGTGCATCTGATAGGTTGGCTATCTCTTGGTCACTGAGATGAATTGACTCTGGAGCTTTGATCTGTTCTCCTGTTTGAGCCATTTTTGGTTTTGGGGTTTTTTGTTGTTGTTGTTTTGATTTGGTCTGGTCAGGGCTGTTGCATAGTGAGGGGCAGAGCCTTAGGTGTTCACCAGGGCAGGGCAGCCCAGTTGCTGGGTTGTGATGCTGGATGTGGGGACGGGGTCCAAGAGGGAACAATGGTGCTTGCTCCATTCTCTCTCGGATTCCAGTCCCTTCTGCAGCTTTTCCCAAGCAAATTGGGCCCTTCTGGTGCTAATTTCTGTGTGGGTGGGCTTGTGTACATTCTAGGACCCTGTGGGTCTCTCTAACAAACTCTCCTGTGAGGCTGGGATTCTCGCCCAGCACCTCAACCCCACAAGTGTTTTCAATCAGTGCTTTTAGGCTTTATTTCCTGGCGCTGGGGCCCTGCATTGTGCAGTCTGTCTTGTTGCCCGTTTTCACCTGGTTTATCTGCATGCGAATGTATGACCTTGATCAGCTGCCTTGAGTGCCTCACTTGGTCTGCTTGTTGCCTCCCCACACTCGGTAACCGCTGCCTATGTGCCTGGGGTGTCCACCTGCGCATCCGGGACCACTAGCCACTGCTTTTTCCTGCCTCGACCCCTCTCCGCCAGCCACAGACTCCACCCCTCTTACCAGTCTGAGTGAATCATTGTCAGACTTCCATACGATTCAATTTTCTATCTGTTCTGGTTGGGTTTTTTGGGCTCTATATTTTTGTTGTCTTTAATCTTGGTTGTGAGAGGAGGCACAGTGTGTCCACCTATGCCTCCATCTTGGCCGGAATTTATTTCTTTTTCTTGTCTGATGGCTATGACTAGAACTTCCAATATTATTTTGAATAGAAGTGGTAAAAGCGGACATCCTTGTCTTATTCCTGATCTTAGTCAGAAAGATTTTAGTTTTTGCCCATTGAGTATGGTGTTGGCTGTTGGTCTCTCATATATTGTGTTTATTATGTTGAGGAATGCTCCCTGTACTTCCTCTCTGCCGAGTGTTTTTATCATAAATGAGTGCTGTACTTTATCAAATGCTTTTTCAGCATCTATTGATATTATCATGTGATTTTTATCTTTCCTTTTGTTTATGTGATGTATTACATTTATTGATTTGTGAATATTGTACCATCCTTGCATCCCTGGGATGAATCCCACTTGATCATGATGTATGATCTTTTTAATGTATTGCTAGATGCAGTTTGCCAATATTTTATTGAGGATTTTAGCATCTATGTTCATCAGTAGTTTTCTTTCTTTGTTGTGTCTTTATCTGCTTTTGGGATTAGGATGATGCTGGTCCCATAAAAGAGTTTGGGAGTCTTCCCTCTTCCTGAATTTTTTGGAATAGTTGGAGAAGGATAGGGGTTAGCTCTTCCTTAAATGTTTTGTAAAATTCTCCTGTGAAAATGTTTGGTCCAGGGCTTTTATGTGCCTGGAGTGTTTTGATTACTGCTTCAATTTCACCAGCTGTTACTGGTCTGTTCAGGCTTTTTGCTTCTTCTTGATTCAGTTTTGGAAGATTATATATTTCTAGAAACCTGTCCATTTCACACAGTTTTTCAAATTTCTTGGCTTACAGTTGTTCATAGTAATTTCTTACAATCCTTTGTATTTCTCTAGTATTAGTTGTAATTTTTCCTCTTTCATTTCTGATTTTATTTATTTGGGTCCTTTCTTTTTTTCTTAATGAGTCTGGTTAAAGGCTGGCCAGTTTTGTTTATCTTTTCAAAGAACCAGTTCTTGGATTTATTGATCCTTTAAATTGCTCTTTTAGTCTCTATGTCACTTAATTCTGCTCTGATCCTGATTATTTCCTTCCTTCTACTCACTCTAGACTTTGTTCATTTTTCTTCCTCCAGTTCTCTGTAAATGTAGGGCTATGTTGTTTATTTGAAATGTGTCTTTTTTAGGTGGGCCTGTATTGCTATGAACTTCCCTCTCAGGACTACCTTTGCTGTATCCCATAGGTTATGGGCTGTTTTGTGTTCATTTTCATTTGTTTCCAGAAACTTTTTGATTTCTTCCTCATTATTAACCTATTCATTGTTTGACAGCATGCTATTCAGTCTCCATGAATGTGAATGTTTTTGAGTTTTCTCCTTGAGGTTGGTTTCTAGTTTCAAGCCCTTGTGGTCCAAGAATATGCTTGATTTGAATTTTCTTGAATTTGCTGAGGCTTGTTTTGTGTCCTATCATGTGATCTATCTTTGAAAATGTTCCATGTGCATTTGAAAAGAATGTGTATTTTGTTTCTTTGGGATGAAAGGGTCTGAATATATCAGTTAAGCCCATTTGACCCAGAGTGTCTGGCAGTGCCACAATATCCTTGTTGATATTTTATTTGGAAGATCTATCTATTGTTGACAATAGGGTATTAAAATCCCCTATTATAAGTGTGTTGCTGTCTATATCTTTCTTGAAGTCTTCCAAGATTTTCCTTATATATTTGGGTGCCCCTGTGTTGGGTGCATATAAGTTTTACAATGTTTATGTCTTCTTAATGGATTCTTCTTTTGAGGATTATGAAGTGTCCTTCTGTGTCTCTTTTTATGGCCTTTGTTTTAAAGTCTATTTTATCTGATATAAGTATTGCTATCTTTGCTTTTTCTTCCTATCCATTTGCTTGGAATATTTTTTCTAACCCTTGACTTTCAGCCTGTGTAGGTCTTTTGTTCTGAGGTGGGTCTCTTATAGGCAGCATATGTGCAGGTAATGTTTTCTTATCCAGTCAGTTACCCCATGTCCTTTAATTGGAGCACTTAATCCATTTAAAGAAAACATGAAAAAAGGTTATTATTGATAAAATCTTTAAATTTAAGGTTATTATTAATAGGTACTTATTCATTGCCATTTTTCCCCTTTGTACCTGTGTTCCTCTCTCTCTCACTCTTTTACTTCATCTTCTTAAAGCAGTCCATTTAGCATCTCTTACAGAGCTGGTTTGGAGGAGATGTATTCTTTTAGCCTACTTTCATCTGGGAAACTCCTTATTTCATTTTCCATTTTAAATGAGAGCCTTGCTGGGTAGAGTAGTCTTGGTTGCAGGCCTTTGGTTGTCATTACTTGGAATATTCCTTGCCAATCCCTTTTGGCTTGGAGCGTTTCCACTGAGAAATCAGCTGCTGGCCTTATCAAGGCTCCCTTGCATGTTACTTCCTGTTTCTCTCTTGCTGCCTTTAAGATTCCCTCTTAATCTTTAAATTTTGCCATTTTAATTATGATGTGTCTTGTAGTGGGCCTCTTTGGATTCATCTTAATTGGGACCCTCTTTGCTTCCTGGACTTGTGTGACTTTTTCTCTCATCAAATTAAGGAAGTTTTCCATCATTACTTTTTCAAACAGGTTTTCTATGCTGTGCTCTTCTTCTCCTTCTGGTACCCCATTATACAGATGTTATTATGTTTCATGTTGTCCTGCATTTCCCTTAACACCTCTTCATTCTTTCTGAGTCTTTTTTCTTTTCTTGCTCTTCTGGGAATTTTTTTCTACCTTGTCCTCCAGCTCACTGATTCAATCCTCTGCTTCATCCAGCTTGCTTTTGATTCCTTCTAGTGTGTTCTTCAATTCAGAAATTGTATTCTTCATTTCTTCCTGGCTCTTATTGATAGTTTCTATGTCCTTTTTCATGCTGATGTGGTTCACAGTAAGTTCCTTGTAGCTTCCCTGTAGTTTTTTGTAATTCTCACTGAGCTCATTGAACTTCTTTATAACCATTGTTTTGAACTTAATATCTGATAGTTTACTTGATTCAATTTCATTTAGCACTGTTTCTGGGGATTCCTCCTTTCTCTTCAATTGGGGGTTGTCTTCATTTCTCCATTTTAGAGGAGACTCTTCTTATTTGCCTCTGCTTCTTGAATTGATATGCTTTGACTCCCTGTCTTTGTGGTGTGAACTTCTATGGTAGGAGACCTGTGTGATTCAGTGGTACAGTTTCCTTGATCTTCTGAACTTGATGCTCTTGGGATATCCTTTATACCATTTGTGTTGGTTCTCTGGATGTAACTGGGTTTTGATTGTTGTTGGGTCATTCTTTGGTGGGTCCTTCCCTCCAGCTGGTTGACTGAAGGTCACTCCACCCACCATGTCTTGTATGCTGTTGTGCAGGCGCTTCCAGATCAAAACTACAAAACCCAGAAAAAAAACCTACACCCACAAAAGTAACTCCCACCTGCAATTCCACTATCAACAGCAAATGAGCCAGTATTAATAAGGGTGTAAAGATATTAAGATTATTATAAGAAAGGAGAGCAAATAAGAAATGACATACTGAAAGAAAAATGATTTTGAAAGGGTAGATGGAGGAGCACTAATAAGAGTAGGGAATTGGAGCAATGTGAAGAAAGTAAAATTTACATCATAAATAAAAAAGCGAAAGAAGGCAGAATAGAGTAAAAGAAGGGAAGCTTATAGTATTAGGTTTAAACAGAAAATTTTAAAAATAAAATAAAGTGAAAGAGAGAAAATAAAGGTAAAAAGTAAATAAATAATTTTAAAAATAGGGAGTAAATTGGAGAAAAAGATCCACCACAACACTATCCACAACCAATGAGCTAAAATTACTGTAAGTGGTATGGGAATAAGAGGGAAGAAAGAAAGAAAGAAAGAAAGAAAGAAAGAAAGAAAGAAAGAAAGAAAGAAAGAAAGAAAGAAAGAAAAGCTTAAGAGATATCTAGAGGAAAGGGAAGTGACTTTGAGATGATAGAAGGAGAGGTAATACTAAGAGTGAGGAATGAAAACTAGGCTAAGACAGGGAAAAGTTAAAATTTGAGTTGAAAAGAAAAAGAAAAAGGGAAATAAAAGGGGCAGGATGAAAGATAAAAAAAGAAAAAAGACTGAGTCAGGGAAAAATTAAAATTTGAGATGAAAAAAGAGTAGGAGGGGGAACAGTAAAATTTCAGATTTGAAATATAAAAATAGTGAAGATCTAGAGATAAAATTGAAAAAACACAATGGCTACCCTATCCACAACCAGTGAGCAAAGAATGCTAAAGGTAGAAAGAGAATGCAGGTATTTTAAGAGTGGGAAAAGGAATGTGAGATGACCATTGACAAGAAAATTGGTTTTGACAGGGTGGAAGGGGGAGAAATAGTAAGAGTGCAGAATGGAAACAAGTTGTAGCAAGAGAAGAAAACAAAATTTAAAATGAAAATAATAACAGGAAAGAAGAAGGTAAAACAGGGTAAGATAAGGGAGAGCAAAATATGTGAATTGAAATAAACCGTAATATAAAATCTAGGGACTTAATTGCACAAACTTGAAGGACAAGAATTGAGTGTTAAAAAGCTATGCAGGGAAGAAATTATCGCAAATCACGGAGAAGACCATGTTGGATTTCGTCTCGGTAGCATCTAGTATTTACCACTATTGTTTCTTTCTGGATCCACCTCTAGTGATCAGATGGTGACCCTGTCTGGCTTTAGGCAGCCTATTCCAGACTTCCAGGGATCTACTATCTGTGGCTGACTCCTTCAGTTGTTAATCTAGTCACTCTGCACTCAGCAGTGATGCTTAAGCACCATGGGGTGAGGCAGAGTCACTCCTGGGGGTGGGGCTATTGTTTCCCCTCAGGCTGCTGACACTTGGAGGGGAGTGGTCTGCCTGAGCTGGATGGCCACTGCAGTTTAGGGATGACTCAGCACCAGGATCCCTGCAGCTACTCTCTCAATTCTCTCCCCAAAGCCTCCATCCCTAGTCTCTCCTCCAGTGTCTCTAGTCCACTCTGCTCACTCTGCCCCACCCCTTTGCCAGAGTCCAGAGTAAGAGGCTGCAAATGAAAATTTATGCATTGGCCCTTTAAATAGCTCTTTGTGTCCCCAGCTGTCCATCTCTGGCAGAGAGATGGACAGCCACTCTTTTGCAAGTGGATGTTATCTGTGTACTTTTTGGACTCTGGTGCTCTAGGCTTGGGAATCCAGCTTAGGGTTTAGTCCCCACACTTCTCAAGGGGGTCCTAACTGGCAGCTTAAATATCCCTCCAGCACTTCACCTGCTGCCCTTGGGCTCTCAGCCAGCCCTCTCGCATCTCCACTGCACCCCTTACCAGTCATGTTGTGCTGAAGCTGAGTCCTGTTTGTCTTTGGTTGTAAGGTTTTTCTCTCACTATTGTTCAATTGTCTGTTCCAGGTGATTTCTCCACAATTTAGTTGTAATTCCAGACTGGTCCTGGGAGGCGGTTAGTGTAACTTCCACTCACTCCTCTGCTATCTTGGATCTCTTTACAGGATATTTTCATACCACACAAATTTCTATTGGACTTCACTCTGTTCTAAAACAAAGGTTGGCAAACTTTTTTATAAACAGCCAGATGGTAAACTCTTTGGTTTTGTGGAACATAAGGTCTCTGTCATGACCATTCCATTCTGTTGCCATACCTTAAAAGCAGCCACAGATAATATGTAAATGAATGGATGTGACTCTGTTCTAATATATTCTTATTTACCAGTCAGTGGGCCAGATCTGGCCTATAAGCCATAGTTTGTTGAGCATTGTTCTGAAACTCAAGTTGGGTGATTGGTTAACAGATGATCATTTCACTATTATGCGTCATAATTTTCAAACAGTCTTACCTATCAAATAGTACATAAGACATGTTTAAATATATTTTTGAATTGAAATCTGAATAGTATCTGCAGATTAGATAATATTTTTAACAATGTTAATTTTCTGATTTTTATCATTATATCATGATGATGCAAAAAAAAAATCCTTGTTTTTAGGAAATACATGAAGGAAGTACGTAGGGTAATGGGGAATCATACATACAACTTACCCTCAAATGTTTCACAAAAATGTAAAAATACATAAATGTGTGTATATCTACACACACAAGCACACACATGCACATATTAGTCTGCTAGGGCTGCCATAACACATTATCATGGACTGGGTGGCTTAAACAACAGAAATTTATTTTCTCATAGTTCTGGAGGCTAAGAGTCTAGGTTCAAGGTGTTGGCAGTATTGGTTTCTTCTGAGGCCTCTCTTCTTGGCTTGCAGACGGCCACCTTCTCCCTGTTTCCTTACATGGTGTGTCCCTGGTGTCTCTTCCTCTTTTTATAAGAACACCAGTCATATTGGATTAGGGCCATTAAATGGTTTCAAATTAACTTAATCACCTCTTTAAAGATCTTATCTCCAAATATGGTCACATTCTGCTCCATTTGTTGAGTTGGGACTTCAACATATGAGGTTGGGAGGGACACAATTTAGCCAGTAACAGATAGATAGGAAGGTAGATAGATAGATTATATACATATATATATTTGTATCTATCATAAATAATATATATTATATATTAAATTATTATATATTAAATAAATTAGTATGTATCAAATGTAATAAATATATTATACATAATATATACCATATTAAATGTAATAAATACAATAAATATGTTCTGTATACTAAATATGTTATTTTATATAATAAATTATTGTGTATTGAATATGTATATAATTTTGGTAAGATGTTAAGGATTTGGGTGAAGTGTAGACAGAAGTTTTCTGAACTATTCTTGTAACTTTTCTACAGACCAGATCTCAAAATTAAGAGCCTAAAAACACATACATATATAGCTATACATACTTGTGTTAGGATTAAAAATTACAATTACAATTTTCTAATAACATACTTCAATAAAAAGTTTGTTTTAAGATCCATGAAGTCAAAAAGAACAACAGGAGGTTGACACTGGCGAATGCCGCATCCAGCTGAGTAAGGGGAGGAATGTGGTCATCAGGAGGTTGTGGGAGATCTGGAGAGAAACATTCCTGTGGAGTGATGTGAGGGAAGCCAGATTAGCTCGGGTGGTAACAGAGTGGAAATGGCAAATGCTGACAACTCTTTACAGTAATGTGGCTGGGAGTGGGAGAGAAAAGAGAGGGAAGTACCAAAAAGGAGATTATGTTGGAGGAATGGAAAGAACTGGATCGTGGCGAAATGCTGCTGGCAGAACCATGAAGCAGGAGACCCAGAGCAGCGTGGCATAGACCTAGTGGTTGTGCATACAGAGCGGGCACCAAGCTGCCAGGGCTCAGAACCAGATCTGGGCTCTGCTACTTCGCAGCTCTCTTGGTTTTGCCATCTTTGATATGGGGTAATGGTGACAACAGACCCTACCCCACAGAGCAGCCGTGAACGTTAAGCTAATGAATGCAAAGTACTTAAAGCTGTGCCCACCACCCAGGAAGCACTCAGCAGAGGAAGTTATGATAGTTATTAGTACAAAAGCAGAGGGAGAAATGATGGTAAAGATCACTAGGGAAACGGGAGGTGATGGTGAGGTCCATGTTGTTGCTATGGTGTTGGTGGCTGAAGTGGAGAAGCCCCTGGAGATGACTGGACAACCAGAGTGTGGGTGCCTTGTCCATGTAGCTGGTAAGGCCCCCAGATGGTGTCAGGATGGTAGTGGAGAGGAAGACTATGGGGCAGGCATCCAAGTTAAGAGAATGAGACCAAGTGACTAGAGGCTGGTTGAAGAGAGTGACAGGGAAGTAGAGGGTGACCACAGCTTTGCAGGCAATTCATATGAGGACACAGGAGCCACATCTGCAGACAAGCCTGGAATGGATTAAGAGGAAATCCACCCATGTCCCTGGCTCTTGTTTACCTGGACTTTGGAAGAAGGAGCTGTCTCCAGTCATAAGGGCTGCTGGAAAGTGATGTGGTATCCTTAGGGATGAAGTGCTGTGACGAGCTTAAGGGTATGAAAAGTTTGTTTGTCAAAGACCATAACAACCTGTTTTTTCATTCACATGCTATCCTCATACCTAAGTGCAGGGTCTGGTTGATAGTAGGTGCTCAAAATTGTTGCTGGGTTAATGCGTCAGTGGGTGGACGGATGAGTGCGTGGGTGGCAGGTGGATGAATGAACGGGTGTGATGAGTAGATAGATGCATGGATGGATGATGGATGAGTAGGTGGCTGGATGAGTGAGTGGGTGGATGGATGGATGGGTGGATGAATGGGTGAATGGAAAGAAGAGTGAGAAAGTGGACTGTGAGAGTGGGTGAATAAATAAATGAATAAACTCGATAAACTGGACATTCTAGGAAATATAGGAGAACAGCCTGGGAAGTCAGAGAGGTGATAGAGATAATATATCAGGCCTTCCCCAGAAATCTAAATCACTCATAGAAAGAGCTATCTCCACAAGGAGACTGCAAAAGCCACCATCCCTCCGCTCCCTGGTGTCCCTGAGCCCGAAGGCTTCTCTGTGGGCAGAAGCCCCCCATCTGCGGTCCCTGGGTCTAGACCGGAGGGCAGACGACATGGGACTAAGGGGGCACTGGCTACCCCTGAGGGCCCCCTTCCCTCTCAGGATCCAGGCCAGGCACCTCAGGAAGCAGGGGAGAATGCAAACCCAGTCATCACAGAGGTTATGGGCCTGCTTTCCCCTCTCTCTTGCTTTAAACAGGTCATTTGACTTCCGGCCACTTTTCCTTGCAAGATTTTTAGGGAAAATTGCCCCTGTCTTCTCCCTCCCACCTGCCCACCTCAGTGCCATGGGGACCTGAACCAGCTGCATGGATCCAGCTCTCTCACTGAAGGAAGCCCATGAGCAGGGCAGAGGCTGGCCTGGCCTGAGGACTCCCGCTATACCAACTGCCCCCAACCCATCTGCCACAGGGTTGCAGAGGAGAGAGGCTTCCTCTAAGTCAAGATAAGCATCTGAGCTTTATCTCACCTCAGCCTCTGATCCCACCCCCACTCCCACCACCAGGACCATACCCCCTCCCCAGCCACACCATGGCAGGCCAGGCCCGGAGAGCAGAGATAAGGTCCCCTTGGCTAGCCGACCACAAGCATGGGGTGGGAGGTCTTCCCTTTCACCCAGCGAAGCTAGAACTCTGCTTCCTTCCCTAGAGGTAAAGGCCCCAAGAGAGCATCTGGGCAACCATCCCAGGCTTTTGGCAGCTTGGGGCCCACCTTTCACCCTCCAGCACTCAGCATTGATTATGTCCTAATTGATTAATCTCTCATGGGGGAGAAGGGCACCAATCAAAGAAAAAAAAAAAAAAAACCTACCCGTCTGTGCACCAGGGAAGCAGGAGAGCACAGTGTTGCCTGCCAGTGGTTGGAAGAAACTCCTCCCAACCTCCAGACAGGCAACCTGATAGTCACTGGGGACCCCTCAGGCTGGAAGGCCCAAGTCCAACACTACAATTGTTCAGCACCCTTTCACAGATACCTCCTCCATGCCAGGCCCCATCCTGGGTGCTTGGGCCACAGATCCAGTCCCTACCTTCACAGAGAACCTGGGAGCCCGAGCAAGCCACACCCAATCCACCCTGGGAAATCCAGGGGAGCTTCACAGAGGAGGTGACATGCAGCTGGGTTTTAAAGGGTGAAAGGGACTTCCTCAGACACAGAAATAAGGAGAAGGGCACTCCAAGCAGCAGGAACGGCGTGGGAAAGGCCTAGAGCCATGAAGAAAGAACACACACAAGATTGGACAGTGATGGTAAATGGAACGGCTGGAATGAAAGGGAAGATGAGGCTGGGAAAGGGAGCAGGGAGAGATGAGGTCCCAGAGTCCAGGAGGATCAGGGGCTGGTTCTGAAGTCCTCGAGGCCATGAGGAAGACTTGGAACTCTATCCCATGGGCAGCAAGGAAACAGTGGAGGGTTTTCAGCCGGACGGTGACACGCTAGGGCTTGTGTTTTAGAAGAAGCTCTTCAGATGAGTTTAGCAAGGGCGGTATCCCAGGGACAAAGTCAGGGGACCAGGAGGAGGGCTCTGGGGTCATCCCAAGGAGCACCAGTGGTGGCCTGACTCCTGAGATGGCAGTGAGGTAGGAGAAAGGGGGCAAAATCCACAGGGAGGGTTGATAGGCAGGATGTGGGGCATAGGGGGCATAGAGAAGTCCAGGTCAAATCCAGGTTTCCAGATGCCACTCACCAGGATAGAAAAGCAGGTTTTCATGAGAAAACGTGGAGGAGTTCAGTTGGGGGCCTGTTTAGTTTGGGGTATCTGTAGAGTACCAAGGGGTAGATGAGAATCTGAGAGGCAGGGCTGGGAGGCGCTACCCAAGGTCGTGCAGGGTCAATATCATCTCTGGGTCTAGAATGAAGGCCTGTCCCTACCTACCCCCACCCCACCATTCCCAGGCCTGGGCTTCCTCCTTCTACCTCTTTTATGGCCTCCATACACACTCTTCCCCTCCCAGCCTCCATGCCTTTGCTCTTGCTCTTCCTCTGCCCAGAATACTCTTCCTTCCTTCCTCTGCACAAATCCTACCCATCCCTCAAGTTCCAGCTGGCGTCCCACCTCAACCCAGGGGCTGGAGTAAAGATCCAGGCCCAGAGGCGGGGGAGGAGGGCAAGGGATTGTGCCAGCAAGCGCAGAGATCTGATTTAGAGCCCAGCTCTGCTGCAAGCTGGTTGTGTGACATGGGGTAGGTCACTTTCCCTCTCTGGGCCTCAGTTTCCCACCCCTTCAACTGAGAATTAGGAAAGGCCCTGGGCCCCAGGGAGCTCACAGTCTAGAAAGAGCCATAAGGCAAAACATGATCAGTGACTTTAGAGGTATATCGAACGCCTGAATTATGCACATGGGAAGAAGTTTCCGGAGAAAGACTGAGTGGTGTTTTCTCTGAGCCTTGAAGAATGGGTGAGAATTCAACAAGGAGAGACAGAGGCAGAGGAGAGCACCCCAGGCAGAAGAACAGCCTCTGCCGGCAGGCAGTGTTCAGGGTGTGTTCAAGGAAGAATGAGTATTGAGATTCTGGTTTCTTTCTGAGTCAACAGCTCGGGCTTTTTGTAAGCTGGCAGCCCAGGCCAGGCAGCCTCCAGTAAACACCTGTTTGCACAATCGAGGTCACACACAGAGAGGTGTTTGCACAATGACCTGTTTGCACAATCTCAGCCGACTGCTGCATTCCAGCCAAGCCAACCCCTGGTGGATGAGCACTGCCACCACTTCCGGGTACTCACCCTGGCTGGCCCAGCTGCTCCTGCCTGGGCCCCTCTAGAACAGGCAGCCCCTTGACTCAGCCGGCAGCCCCACACGTCATGTGCAATAACAGAAACAGAAACCCTCCGACCCTCCTCAGGGCTCCCTGACGGGTTTTCTAGCCCACGGAGGACACTCTGTCCAACGCAGGAGGGGGTGGGGCCAAAAGGGCCAGAGGAGGAAGTATCCACAAAGCAGGCACTGGGGGTGTGTGGACGGGATGACTCCACATCTGTCTCGTGCTTTTCATCTCACCAGAGTAAACATTTATTGAGCATTTACTATGTGCCTGGCTCCATTCCACAAGCATCGCATGCATTATTTCACTGATTTCTCTCAAGAATCCCATGACGCAGAATCTATTATAATCCTCATTTTATTTTTTATTTAAAACTTTTATTTCTTTTTTCTTTTCAATTATATTTTATTGATTATGCTATTACAGTTGTCCCATTTCTCCCCCATCAGTCCCCTCCACCCTTCACACCCCCTCCCACCCACATTCCCCCCTTTAGTTCATGTCCATGTGTCATAAGTTCTTTAGCTTCTACATTTTCCACGCTATTCTTGCCCTCCCCCTGTCTATTTTCTACCCACCGTCTGTGCTACTTATTCTCTGTACCTTTTCCCCCTCTCTCCTCCTCCCACTCCCCTGTTGCTAACCCTCCATGTGATCTCCATTTCTGTGTTTCTGTTCCTGTTCTACTTGTTTGCTTACTTTGCTTTTGTTTTAGGTGTGGTTGTTAATATCTGTGAGTTTGCTGTCTTTTCACTGTTCATATTTTTTATCTTATTTTTTCTTAGATAAGTCCCTTTAACATTTCATATAATAAGGGCTTGGTGATGATGAACTCCTTTAACTTGACCTTATCTGAGAAGCACTTTATTTTCCCTTCCATTCTAAATGACAGCTTCGCTGGATAGAGCAACCTTGGATGTAGGTCCTTGACTTTCATGACTTGGAATACTTCTTTCCAGCCCCTTCTTGCCTGAAGGTCTCTTTTGAGAAATCAGCTGACAGTCTGATGGGAACTCCTTTGTAGGAGACTGTGCCCTTATCCCTTGCTGCTTCTAGAATTCTCTCCTTCATTTTAATCTTGGCTAATGTAATTATGATGTGCCTTGGTGCGTTCCTCCTTGGGTCCACCTTCTTTGGGACTCTGTGAGCTTCCTGGACTTCCTGGAAGTCTATTTCCTTTGCCAGATTGGGGAAGTTCTCCTTTATTATTTGCTCAAATAAGTTTTCCACTTGTTACTCTTCCTGTTCCCCTTCTGGTACCCCTATAATTCAGATGTTGGGACATTTAAAGATGCCCTGGAGTTTCCTAAGCCCCTCCTCAGTTTTTTGAATTCTTGTTTCTTCATTCTTTTCTGTTTGGTTGTTTCTTTCTTCCTTCTGGTCCACTTCATTGATTTGAGTCCCAGTTTTCCTCCCATTACTATTGGTTCCCTGTGCATTTTTCTTCATTTCACTTATTGTAGCCTGCATTTGTTCATCTAACTTGCGACCAAAATCAACCAATTCTGTGAGCTTCCTAATCACTAGTGCTTTAAACTGAGCATCTGATAGGCTGGTTATCTCTTGGTCGCTTAGATGAATTGGCTCTCAGGCTTTGATCTGTTCTCCCATTTGAGCCTTTTTTTTTTTTTTTTTTTTTTTTTTTTTTTTTTTTTTTTTTTTTTTTTTTTTTTTTTTTTTTTTTTTTTTTTTTTTTTGTCTGCTGTTACATAGTGAGGGGCGGAGCCTTAAGTGTTCCCCCCGGCAGGGCAGCCCAGTCACAGGGTTGTGACGTTATATGTGGGGGTGGGGTCTCGGTGTTTTTAGGTTTTATTCTGTGGGGCTGGGGCCCTGGGTTGCGAGTTCTGTCTCATTCCTTGTTTTCGCCTGGTTTATCTGCACACGAATGTGGACTGCCTGATTAACCAGCCGCCTTGCACCTGGGGTCCACCAGCCACCGCATGCATGCCTGTGGCCTGCTAGCCGCTGCCTGCAGGTCCAGGGCCGCCAGCAGCTGCCTGCGTGACTGGGTCTTCCAACCTCTGCTTCCTCCTGGAGCGACTCTGCCCCTCTTGCCGGTCTGTATGAATAGTTGTCTGACCTCCGTACAGTTCAATTTTCTCTAAGTTCTGGTTGTTTTCTTGTTTCTAAATCCTTGTTGTCCTTAATTTTGGTTGTGCGAGGAGACACAGTGTGTCCACCTATGCCTCCATCTTGGCCGGAAGTATAATCTTCATTTAAAGATGATGAAACTGAGACTCGGAGAGGTTAAACAACTTGTCCAGGGTTATACAGGTAGTAGGCGGCAAACCGAAGAAGTCTGACTCTTCAGCCCCTGATCCTAACCTTGCTACACTCTCATGACTCGGCCTGAAGTCTAACTTTTATCTCCGAGGCTGCACCTCCATTTCCTGGTGCAGGTCCAAAGTGGAGAATGCAGCACAGAGGAGATCAGTAAAACCTTGTTCTGAAATACTAAACTATGCTGGGGGCGAAAAAGAACAGAATTCTGTGGAACACCTATTACATGCTCTTTATTGTGCAAGGCTCCCATAGCTCATTTAATCCTCACAAGAGCCCTGGGAGGAGTCCTTATCCCTGTGTCAGATAAGAAAATGGTGCTTGAAGAGGCTAAACAACTTCTCCAAGATTCCACAGCCCAGTAATACGCTCTGAGAATCCCCTGCTGTGGCCTGTGCTGTGCTGAGCCCGGAGGCAGAGGCGGTTTCCACCCTCAAGGAGTTCACAGCCTACAGGAGAAGGCAAACAGCCCACAGGCCACGGCAGTATTACAGGGTCACCAGGAAAGACAGTCAGAGCAGGCTGCTGTCGGAGCTGCATCATAGGCAGGACTGCCTAGCCTCGCTGGAGGTAAGGGGATCAGTGAGAACAGAGCTGTTCCAGAGCCTGAGGCAGGCAGGAAAACATAAGCACATTCTGCATGAAGTGTGTGACTAGAGCGTGAAGTGGTCACCTGGGGAAACGGAGACCGATAGGCAGAGGGAAGACGTGCTGAGTCACAGGGGATCTTGACTGTACGATTAAGGAGTTAGAATGGGATAAAGGTACCCCGGAGAAGGGGGACCAGCGTGGTCAGATGTGTGTGTAGGAAACTCACTCTGCAGGGTGCTGGCGGAGAATGAGGAGCCCAGCGGGCAGGTTGGCGCATCCCTGTGAAGGATGCAGAGACCTGACAAAGGCAAGGAGAGGAGGTAGAGTCAGCGTCGTGAACAGGACAGGGCTCCATAAAGGCGGGAACTAAAGCTGTTTTTGCACACCACTGTACCTCGGCACCTGCTCTAGGACCAAGTTTTCTGAATGACGAACAAAAGACCCATTCTCCTTCATTCTGAACTGCTTGGTGTGGGAATGTGGAGAGGGGGTGTGAGGAAGGACTCCTGGGTCCCTGGTCCAGTGACTTGGGGGAGTAGGGATGGTGACTTATTTACCAAGATGAGGCACGAGGGGGTTGGAACTAGGTTTGGTGAAGTGGAGGAAGATCAATCCACTCAATCCATTCGTTCAACAAACCCATACTGAGGGCTCACTATGGGACAGGTAGTGATGTACACACTCCAGATAATGTTTTAAATAAAACAGACTAAAATCCTTGTCTTCATGGAGCTTCCATTCTACTGGGAGAGGAGGAGCAGGCACAGCCAATGTCAGATGGAGAAAAGGGATACAGGGGAAAAAAAGAAGGGATAGGAGGCTGCAACTTTTTTTAAAGGGTGGTCAGAGAAGGCCTTGATGAGAAGGTGATATTTCAGCAAAGACCTGAAGAAGGGGAGGGAGTGACCCATAGCATTGTTTGGGGGTCAGGGGGTGGAGAGACCAGGCAGAGAAACAGAAAGTGCAAAGACCCTGAGGCAGGAGGAAGCCTAAGAAGCTCAAGCAGCAACAAGGAAAACAGAGAGGGGAGCAGAGCAGGAAGGGAGAGAATTATATAAGAGGGATCAGGGAGCGCATGGAGATGCCCCGGGTTGAAGAGGGCCTTGCCGATCACTGAGTGAGGTGGAAGCCACCGGGGGTCCGAGCAGAGGATGACATGAACCGACTTCCGCTTGGTCAGCATCGCTCTGGCTGCAGGTGGCACACAGGACAGGTGGAGGGATGAGGATGAGTGGGAGTAGGAGACCAGGGAGGAGGCCATCGCAATGGCCTAAGTTTAAGCGATACGGGTATTTTCCAACTTTTTATCTAAAAACATTCAAACGTAGAGTCAAATTGAACTTTACAGTGAATATTCATCTACCCAGGACTTGGGTTATTCTGGTGAAAGAGTCCATGGGACTTGCTGAGCCCACAGGGCCTATGGGACATCTCGGGGGAGTTGCGGCAGATGGTCGGGTATCTCACCCTGGAACCAAAACCGCAGCCCAGGTCTACCCCATCACACCAGACTCAGAAAGCCCCTTGTTTCTAAAAGGATCATGTTACGGACACTCTGCTAGTCAGCTGGGACCTAGCATTTATTAAAATGTCATAAATACAATAAACTATGGATAGTCTGACATTCTTCAGAAAAATGCACAGAAAATTATAAACAATTGCAAGGGAATCATAGATATAGGCAATGAAAGATATAAAATGTAATCTAGCTCACTCAGTCAAACAATGGTCACGCCCCAGCTGGTGTGGCTCAGTTGGTTGGGCGTCATCCCGCAAACCAAAAGGTCACTGGTTCGATTCCTGGTCAGGGTGCGTGCCTGGGTTGTGGGGTCAGGCCCAGGTCCGGGCGCATACAGAAGGCAACTGATAGATGTTTCTCTCTCACTTTGATATTTCTCTCCCTCTCTTTCTCCTTTCCTTCTCTCTAACATCAAAAATAAAATTAAAAATTATTTTTAAGTGTTCAGTTTAGCTAGCAGAATCCTGTGCATGAACATTACTAATTTCCAGTGAGTGGATGAAGGCCTGAGCCTCACAGGTCTTCCCTCTGTGGTCCCAGAGTCCCCATTTCTCCATCCGCTTTGCCTACAAGCAATGACAGCGAATACACTGTGAAGAGGGGGCAGTGAGGAAGGTGCTTTGTCTCACAAAATTCCCTGCAACCTGGAGCCTGTCCCCCTGAGTATTGTGATCAGGGCCCGGAGGCTGGTGTCCAAAAGAGGCTTAGAGCTGAGCAAACCTTCCAGCCAGGGCCTGTCTCTGAGAGATGCTCCCCCAAGGCAAGGGGCATGGGAATGGCCCCCCGCTGGGTTGGAGCCTGGGCCCAACTGGGCCTCAAAGCTCTGAGGTCAGGAAATCCGGAGACAGAGGAGCAGAGGAGGGGAACATCGTTGCCACATCCCCTAGCCCCTTTAAGACCCCAAGGCAGGAAGGCTGCCCAGGCCTCACCAGCTTCCCTCCCAGGCTCCTTCCTGGGAGGAAGGGGCTGCCTGTGCCGCAGCAGCAGGGCAAAGGAGGGAAGGAGGCTGGCAGGTGTTGCAATCCACAGTCCCCGGGCCTGTCAGAGGCCAAGCCATTAACGACGGGGCTGGGGAGAGAAGCCAGACTGCAGCTGTTTTCAGGAACTTGTCTGAAGAGAGCAAAGACCGGGAGGCCGGGCGACCGTGTGGCTGCAGGCTCCAGGGTGAGTAGGGGAGCCCGAGGGAGAGCGGAGTCTTGATGAGGGCTCCAAGTCCTGTGGCCACTCCCCACCCCCAGCTCTGCCAAGTGCCAGCACGCAGGGGGCCCAGGCCTGGGACCAGAGCTCCTGCCTTTAGAGCTTGTCCCTTGGAACCAGGAGCCCTGGACACTGAGTCTCTTTCCCTAGAGCTGTCCCCAGTTTCGGGGGGAGGGGGACATTGCATCAGGTAAGTCACAAGGTATCTGAGGACACCTAGGTGAGCAGGGAAGGGCCTAATTGTTTTCCCTCTCCGCGCCTCTGTCTCTCAGAGCCTCTGTGTCTCCACCCCTCCCTGCCTCTATCTCCGCTAATTCATGCTCCATTTCTCTTTCCTTTTCAGCCCCTCTCTGGCTTGCCTGCGCTCCGAGTTTCTGTCTGTCTCACAGTCTCCGTGTGCCTCTCTCTGTCTCTCACGTTTCCCTCTGTCTTTTGAATCTCAGGCTCTCTTGGGTATCGGGCTGTTTATCAACCTCCAAGTGCCTCAGTCTCTCTGCTGTCAGCATCCTTGTCCCTCGGGCCTTTTCCTCTCCCTGTCTGACTCCGTGCCTCTCCTGCCTGTCTTTATCTCCACGGGTCTCTCTCAGTCACTTCGGTCTGTGTGAGGGACTTCACATCTTACTCTTTCTGCCTTCTGTCTGTTTCTCTGAACCGCATCTGGGAAGGTCTCTCCCCGGTTTCATTTCAAGCTCCCTCCTCCCTCCCACCCACCTCCCACAGAAACAATGTCCATGTGAACTAGAGGAGAAAGAACAGGGAGAGAGGGGTGTGAACTGGAGAAGGGAGGGCAAGGGGAGAAGCCTGACTGGAGGGAGAGAAGAGGGAAGCAGAATGCGGGGCCGGGCTGCAGGACTCCCGGGGCAATGCCAGGTGCTAGGACCCAGGAAGAGTCAAAAATGCCCAGAAGAGATGGCTGGAGCCCACGGAAGACTGGAGGGTCAAGGAGCTACAAGTAGGGGACCCAGAAACGGGGTCTTGCAGCCACGCAGCATGACACAGACAAACGCGAAGGGCAGACTGTGACCATGCAGCCCTTAGGCGGGGCAGGGGGCACTCAGCCATGCTGGGTGCCAGGAGGGAGTGCCTGGCTTCACAGCACCTGAAAATAACAGTTATTGAGTGCTGTCTCCTTGCGGGCTCCGTGCTGAGTGCTTTTGTCACGGATCATCTGGTTTCATCCTTACCACAGCCCTGAGAGTGGGTGCTATTATTATCCCTCTTTCACAGATGGGGAAACTGAAGCTCGGAAAGTAACTTGTCCAAGGTCACAAAGCTGGTAAGTGGGAGTGCTGTGATTCAGACTGGCTGATCTGACTCACAGCTGGGCTCCCAGCCCCCCGGCCCCGAAAGAGGAGACCACGCTCCCACAGGCCCCCGATCTCACTCAGCTGGGCTGGGGGCACCCCAGGAGGCCATGGGGGACCAGGGACTGATGCCAAGGGTGCCAACACTCAGCAACCCAGGGGGAGGAATGCCTGGCCTTTGGGGTTTGGTGGCCCACTCTGGACGGGAGCCAGTGGCAAACGGTCCCTCGCTGGGCGTGGCTGGGCCTGAAGCTGACCCGTACCAGTGCAGCAGGGCTGGGGAGGCTCAAAAGCACATGGAGGTAGAAACCAGCGCCCCAATATCTGGACCAAAGGCTAAATCTTCCCCAGCGAGTGTGTGTTGGGGGGGGGGGGCAGGGGGAGGTAATCAAACGGGCATGCTATAGTGAGAAGTCTGCCAACCACCGATTGGGGCTGGGAACAATGGGGCAGGTTTCTCACTACACAAAGCTACCTGGCCTAGCAGCAAGCGGAGGCTGAAATCCAGCTGCTTCTCCAGAGGCCAGGTCCTGGTGTGGGGCTGCATCTGGCCAGAGGGAGGGGCACTTTTCTCCTGATTAGCAAAAAAGTGGCTTGTGGGCCAGCCACCTGGGGTCCTGATCCTGCAATATGGCGGATGTCAAACTCAATTTCACTGGGGACCACATCAGCCTTGCAGTTGCCTTCAAAGGGCCAAATGTAATTTGAGGACTATATAAATGTAACTACTCCTTAACTAGGGGCAAGGAGCTCGGTGCTGCCACCGGATAAAAACAAGGTGGAGGGCCGGATTCAGCCCTCAGGCCTTGTGTTTGCCACCTGTGGACTAGAGGTTTGGTTAAGGGCCCTACAAGGGGAAACAGTCTCAGGTATCTGGCCAGTTCTTGTTCACACCTCTATTTGGGAGGAAGATAAAAGGGAGAGAAGCTTTCTCCCTCATGAGCACAGGGGATCTGCTGGGACACCGCCTGTGTTTTCGTGGATGTACATGCTGTCTCGTCAGCAACTCCCATGGCCTGCCACCAAGAGTGTCAATTAGTGCTGGAGGATCAGGTGTCTGGCCCCGAGACCCCTAACGGGATCAGAGTGAAGGGTTAGCCTGGAAGCCCACTCCCAGCATACTTCCTGAGCTTGGAACTAATGCTCCCTCCACCCAGGGAACTGTCGCCATGACCACAGGATGCCTGGCCCCAGAAGGCCTCCAGAGGTCTGTGCCCAGAATGGAGGGTGTATTAGACCCATTGCGTGACCCACCCGATATCCTTCCCCCACACATACACCTTTCCCTTCAGCCATTGCCAAGGCTTCCCACAGGTGAAAGCTGACAGCCCCTTGCTTCAGCTGCTCCGTGGAGCTGTCCCTTTTTGCCAGGGAACGTTCTGACACTTCTGGCATGGCTCACCCTGGAGAACCTGCCTCATACTCATGCATGAGCAACCTGGATGTGCCAGGCAGTTAATACCCCAAGGGACGTCCCTAGACCAATGGGGACAGGTGTCGGTGGATAAATGTTTCCATCTTCCCTCCCATTCAAGGGATACACTGTCCCTTGGGTGACACTTCTGAGGTATGTACACAGCTCTTTGGAGAGTTCCAGCAGGATTGAGTCCCAACTGTCCGTACAGGTGACCAGCTTGATGGATGACCTGCCCTTGCACTGGCTTTCCCTTCTTACCTATTTCATTCTCCCTACTCCTTCACTCTGTTCCTGGGATCTTCCTAAAATAAACTACCTGCATGCAAGCCCTCATCTCAAGCTCCTCTTTTTTTTGGGGGGTGGGGGGGGCAACTAAGACAGAAGGGAAGGGGAGGCAATGCTGTTCCTTGCTGCTCCTTTCCCTGCTCTCTCCTGGAAGGCAAGTATAATAATAACAGTGGCTGTCACTCATAGCCATTTCCTGCATGCCAGGTCTTCTTCCCAAAGCCCTATGTAGTAAAGGCTGTTACCCCCATTTTGCAGACAAAGAAACTGAGGCTCACGGAGGTCAAGTAACCTGGCCAAAGCCACACTGTGGCAGAACAAGGATTGAGCTCGGCTCTGACTCGGAAGTCCAAGACCTTAACCATCCTCCCACCTCACCCACCTGCCTGCATGTGAACGCTGAGCCAGCAACTATGGTGGGGCTGGGAGCCTGGAGCCTGCCCACAGCTGCTCTGATCCTCCTGCTGCTCCCCAGAAGTGAGTGGGGCTGGGGCTGGGGTGCTGGGGTGAGAGGGGAGTTACAGGGAGAGATATCGGGGGTGGAGGACAGAATCAAGTCCCTGCACTGACACACTGCCCCTGGGGCTCCTAGAGAATCCCTAGAGAATTGAGACTGGACCATAGATATGGGATAGCCAGGCTCCCATCCTCAGACTTTGAGGAAGGTGAGAGGCTGAGCAGGTCAGCCTGGAAGAGGCCAGGGGCCCCAGATCCTGTCTGCCAATCTCTGCCAGGCTATCAGAAGGAACCTCTGACCTGTGCAGTCTTTACAGGCAGCAAAGGGATCAGGGCAGGAGCCATAAGGAGGTAGGTTTCATCCTGTAATAGGAAGCCCAGGCAGAGTTCTCCTACTATGGAAACTCTGTCTCAAGAGGTAGAGACCCTCCCATCTCTGGGGGTGTGCAAGTTGAGGCCAGGATTGACAGGGATCTCGCATGACAGTGGTCAGCAAACTTTGTCTAATAGTAATATTCAGGCTTTGCAGGAACAGGCAGTCTCTCTTGCATGTTCTTATTTGGTTTTGGTTTGGTTTGCTTTTATCCCTTTAAAAATGTAAAAGATCACCCTGGCTGGTGTAGCTCAGTGGACTGAGTGCTGGCTTATGAACCAATGGGTCACCAGTTCGATTCCCTGTCAGGGCACATGCCTGGGTTGTGGACCAGGTCCCCAGGAGGAAACGCATGAGAAGTAACCTCATATTGATGTTTCTCTCCCTTTCCTTCTCCCTCCCTTCCCTTCTCTAAAAATAAATAAATAAAATCTTTTTTTTTTTTTTAATGTAAAAGACCTTCTTAGCTGGCAGGCCATACACAAACAGGCAATCCTTGCCCCGTTGTAGAGGACACAGCACCAGGTGGAGTCTTGAAGTAAACAGTTTTGCAAGGCTGCTTCCAGTCTGAAATTCTGGGTCTGGGAAGTGGCAAGACCCCATGAACTTGCTCTGTGACCCCAGATAAATTGTTCCTCCTCTTAGGGCCTCAGCATCCCCAACAAGAAAATGGTCCAAAGGACACGAGAGAGAGAGGAGAGAAGGCATGGTGGGCAAAGGGCAGTTCTTTATTCAATGCATATGCACCTCAGGCTACTCTGTGCTAGGCTCTGGGAATACAGAAGTGAGCAAAACAGGCAACGTCTCTGGCCTCAGGGAACCTGTGGTCTAGCTGGGGACAGACAAGCAAGTAATCACATGGCTCCGTAAGTATGAAGGATAGTAAGAGCTTTGGGAAAGTTCAGGGGGCTTGGCCTGATCTGGTTGGTCAGCACCTGGTCTGGTTCCCCTCAAGATGCCTAAATGTTAACCAGGTGAAAGAGGGGTGGGAGGAGAAGAGCACCTCAAAAAGCAACAGCAGATGCAAAGATTCAGAGACTGAAGAGAGCATGGTGTTTGCAAGGAGTAGCAAGAAGCCAGGGTGACAGGAACCGAGACAGGATGGTCCCAGCTGGAAGTGGGAAGGTCAGGCGGCAGCAGCCAGGCCAGAGGGCATTGAGAGGGTGCTGGGTCTTTATCCTAATCCTGGCAGCACACACCCACCTGGCAGATACTGTTCCAAGTGCCTTGCACATGATATCGCATCGAGAGCTTCCAGCAACTCTAATAGTTTAAGGTAGAGACTATTTGTGTCCCCACTTTACGGATGAGAGACCTAAGCACAGAAAGTCTCAGTGACATTCCAGGGTCACAGAGCCAATAAGCAATAGAATCCGGCTCTAAAGCTAGGCAGTCCGGTTCCAACACCCTTGCTCTTATCCATCCCACGATGCTGCCTTTTGGAGCAGCAACACGCCACTGAAGTGCAGTGGTCGAGGCGCGGAAACACAATCAGATCTGAGTTCTGAAGAGATTGCTGTGGCTTCAGGGTTCTTATCATTCTAATCACTGCTTTCGCCATCCTCAGGGAGGGCTCCAGGGAGGGGCCTAGACTTATCTGGTGGTGTGCTGGAGCAGGCTTGCAAGAGCTAATCGTGCGTACCTCTTCCCAAGTTCACATTCGGTGAGGTCAGGCCGGTAGCTTGCAATCTGCCGTGGTGGGAATATTTCCCCAGGGAAAGCAGCCCGTACTACAAATCGGGATCACTTTGCCTCTGCCTAGCCAGCTGATGAACTTTTACCTACACATCACTACCTCTGTCTCCTCCCCAAGAGCCTCCCACAGTCCCAAACACAGCTCCCCATTCCAGCTCCTACAGCTTGGGGGGTGAGGCGAGAAGGTGAGGGCCCTGAGTCTAGGAGCACAAAGGCCTAGCTCCCAGCCCGGCTCTGGCAGGCAGAGGAGTCACGTGTGGCCCATTGTCTTCCATCCCAGGCCTGGAGGAGTGCGGGCACATCAGACTCCCAACCCCCATCGTCCACCTGGGAGATGCCATCACGGCCTCCTGCATCATCAGCCAGAACTGCAGCCACCTGGGCCCAGAGTCACAGATTGTGTGGAAACTGGGGACAGAGCTTCAACCCGGAGGGAGGCAGCAGCGCTTGCCAGATGGGACCCAGGAATCCACCATCACCTTGCCCCACCTCAACGACCCTTGGACCCTTCTGTCCTGCTATCTGCGCTGGGGCCAAAGCCTGCAGATCCTGGACCAGGCTGAGCTGCAGGCAGGCTGTAAGTCCCTGCAGCCATCCACCCGCTCTGCCTGCAGTGTCCACCTGTCAATACTAATAAGAGCTATTCTTCCTTGAGCTCTTGCTCAATAAGCACTTTATGGGCTCGATATTAGGTCATCTTCCTTACTAGTGGATAGTGCTGTTTAGCCCCATGTCTCAGATGAGGACACTAAGGTTCAGACAGGGTGAGTGATGAGCTGAATGAAGGTCACAAACTAACAAGGATGGAGTGAAGACTGGTAACAGGCAGTGAGGCCTGGGAGCCAGCGTGGGGACTGCTACTCTATGTGGCTGCCGAGCGCGCCTGACCCCCAGCCATGGGAGGGTGTGTCCAGGGAGGACGTTCCCTCCCAGCCAGGCTTGCTCCCAGCTTCTCCCCCACCCCAGCCTTCTGCACAAACTGTGAAGAATGGAGTTTGCGCCAAGCCAAAGCCTAAGAAAAAGACAAAGACACACAAGGTTCTTATATAAGAATCAGCAATAGTAGAGCTAATGCTTACATAGCACTTATTATGCACCAGGGACTACTCTGAGCACTCTACATTAGTAAGTCACTCATCCCTTACAAGAACCGTAGGGGGTAAGTATATTATCATCTATCCCATTTTACAGAGCAGGAAACAGAGCAGTTAAGTGACTTCAAGATCACACAGCTGTTGAAGGGCAGAACCAGGATGAAAACCCAGACTCTACCCTGTCACTGTTGAACAGGGTGGAATTGAGGGGGGCTGAGGTTCCCTGATGCTTGTCCCTATTCATGCCTGTAACTCAGTTTCCCCAAAGGCTGCACAGAAACAGGCAAATAAACAGAGTGACCCCAGAGGGAATGGCCCAGAGCGGGGAAACAAAGCCAGCTGGTCCCAGTGGCAGCTTTCTGAGTGGTCCTACCCAGACCCTCATGCTCCCCGTCCTGTGCACAGACCCTCCTGCCACACCCCGCAACCTGTCCTGCATCATGAACCTCACCACCGACAGCCTCACCTGCCAGTGGGAGCCAGGACGTGACACCCACCTGTCTACCAACGTCACCCTAAAAAGCTTCAAGTGAGTAGGGGTCTCCACTCCAGCTCCGTTCCTTGGGGCCCTGGGGTGGGGCACAGGGAGGACTGTGGGGATAGAGGAGACAGGGGCAAAGATGGCAGGGAGAAGGGAGCCTTGACTTTCTTTCTGCTGACACCCATGCCCGGCTTATTGGCAGGAGCCGGGGTGACTGCCAGGTCCAAGAGGAAGCCATCCCCGACTGCGTGCCAGAGGGCGGGCAGAGCCGCTGCTCCATCCCCCGCAAACACCTGCAGCTCTACCAGAGCATGGGCATCTGGGTGCAGGCAGAGAACGTGCTGGGGACCCGGGAGTCCCCACGGCTGTGCCTTGATCCCATGGACACTGGTGAGTGACGCACTGGGTGTGGGGGAGGGAATAGGCCCCCACAGAGGACAGACCCAGAGAGGCACAGAGAGGGAAACAGGGACCCAGCAATGGACACACAGACACTGGAAGACCTAGCAATAGAGAAGAGAGACAGAGATGAAATGGGGTGCACTTGCAGACAGAGGCAAGGAGGAAACGCAGACCCAGGGACGCACAGTAATTCTTTCGGCAAATTTCTTGAAGTGCCTACTATGTGCTAGGCACTGTTCTGGATGCAAGGGATACAGCAGTGAACAAAAGGGCAAAAATCCTGTGCTTGGAACGTTACATTCTAGGGGGCAAAATAAGTAAAACAGAATGTTGGCTGATGGTAAGTGTGATGGGGAAATTGAAGCAGGGAAGGGGTGGGGAGAGCTGGGGATGGGGAGCAGTTGCTATTTCAGTAGGTAGTCAGGGAAGGCCTCCCTAAGACATTTCACAAGATCCTTGAAGGAAATGAGGGAGTAAAGCACTGGAAATGTGGAGGGAAAGTATAGCAGGGAACAACCAGGGCAAAGGCCCTGGGGCAAGACAATGAAACAGACCTAGAGAGAAAGATACATATTCAGAGACGGACCACAGAACCATGATGACAAAGAGATGAAGAGACAGAGAGGGCAAGCAAGAAGGACATGGGGACCACGTGGATGGAGAGCCAGGGAGAAAAATGGAGCCACAGGCAGGGAGAAGTGGGAGCTAAGGCAGGGCCCCATATGATGGGGCAGAGAAAGGGCCTGACTAGCCCTCTCCTTGCAGTAAAACTGGAGCCCCCCACACTGTGGGCCCTGGACCCCAGCCCTGAGCAGGCCCCACCCCAACCAGGCTGCCTGCGGTTGCGCTGGGAGTCACAGAAGGCAAGCCTGTACATAGAACAGAAGTGTGAGCTGCGCTACCAGCCACAGCTCAGAGGAGCCAGCTGGACCCTGGTGAGGTGGAGGGCCACCTCAAGAGCCTGGGGTGGGGTGGCTGAGGGGAGAGCCAATTGAGCTGGCCCTGAAGGGCACAGGAATCCAGGCTCAGAGCCACGTCCTGCCCCATCAGGTGGACCCCCTGCCCTCCAGCAGCCTCCAGCACAAGCTCTGCGGGCTCGTCCCATCCACAGTCTACACCCTGCAGATGCGCTGTATTCGCTGGCCCCTGCCTGGCCACTGGAGTGATTGGAGCCCCAGCCTGCAGCTGACCAGCACACTACAGGGTAAGTGGGCGGGGCAGGGTGGGGCTGGGAGCAGCCAGGGCCCCCCTGCCCAGCACCCCCCTCCTCTCACTCCATCCACAGCCCCCAGCGTCAGACTGGACACGTGGTGGTGGCAGAAGCAGCTGGACCCCAGGACCGTGGATGTGCAGCTGTTCTGGAAGGTGATCCCCTCTGAAAGCCACCCCTGAGACCTCCTTCAACCCACATAGACCCCTGTGGGCTGGGGCTCAGGAGTCCACCGGGTCTGGGAGGCTTGAAGGCATTTGTACGTGATTCACCTGCGCTCTGCAAGTGCCTAGGAAGCGGGGTAGTGCCCTTCTAGACTTGCGGATGGCAAAGGGTTGGCTCAGTGAATAGCTGAGTGCCTGCTGCACACACCGACTCACTTCTTCCCTCCTAGGACCTGGCACAGGGCGACAGAGAGAAAAGGGAGGGAGGCAGGGAAGGAGGAAGGCTGGCTCCCAGCCTGGAGGGCTCAGCTCCTGCTGTCCGTCCACCCCATCTAGAAGCTCTCGCCCACTCGGGGAGAGATGGGCATCCCCCTTATGTTTTTCCTCCTATGCCCACCACAGCCAATGCCCCTGGAGGAAGGCAGCGAGCAGATCCAAGGGTACCTGGTCTCCTGGAGACCCTCAGGCCAGGCTGGAGCAGTCCTACCCCTCTGCAACACCACAGAGCTAAACTGCACCTTCCACTTGCCTTCAGAAGTCCAGGAGGTGGTCCTTGTGGCCTATAACACTGCGGGGACGTCTCACCCCACCCCTGTGGTCTTCTTGAGGAAAGGTGAGAGGGCAGCAGCTAGGAGAGCATGGTGCTTAAGCATGTACATTTGAAGGCTCAGCTGCCTGGGTTCAAATCTAGTCCTGTTGCTTGCTCATAGTGTGACCAGGGCAAGTGACTTAACCTCCCTGGCCTCTGTTTGCTCATCTAGCAAATGGGGATGATAGCCCCACCTCAAAGGGTTGGTGTGAAGATTACATGAGCTAAGACAGGTGCCTGGCACCAAGCAGCTGCTCGATATGGGAGAGCCATGACTATCATGAGCCAGACCCAGGTTAAGCTGCTGGTGGCGCCTGCACACAGTCCATTCTGCCGAGGAAGGTGGGAGAGAAAGCCCATCTGCGGTCCAGCTGTGCTTTTCCAGCTGCAGCACGTCCCTTAGCTAACTGCTCATTCTCCAGAGGTCAGCCACCCCCCCCAGGTTCCCCTGAACATGGGTCCTCACGAGGTGAGACTGACAATAACAAAAGCTAATATTCCCGCTGACTAGCCGCATGACCTTCAATGTTACTTAACCTCTCTGTGTCTGTTCTCTCACTGACAAAACGGGAACAGCAGTAGTGCCCCCCCCCACCCCCACGGGACTGTTAGCACGCACCAAGGACTACACGGTGATAGTTAGCTTTTGTGATCATGGAGCAGCATGCCACACCAGGCGCCACCTACTAGGCTGGTCCCATGCATCATCTCATCTAATCTGCACCAAAACCCTGTGAGGGAAGAACTTTTATCATCATTTCCACTTCATAGATGAGGAAACTGAGGCTCAGATGTTGACTTGCTCAATGTCACCCAGTTTGTAAGTAGCAAAGCCAGGATTTGAACCCAGGTTTCTGGCTCTAGGGCCTGCTTTCTTTTCACCTCCATTCCATCTTCTTCTAATGTCTACAGGCCCGCCTCTGGGTGGACTCCATACCATGGCCCAAGACCCCCACAGCCTCTGGGTGGGCTGGGAGCCCCCCAGCCCTCAGCCTCGGGGCTATGTGATTGAGTGGGGCCCGGGTCCCCCCAGCCCTGGTGGCAGCCATAAGACCTGGAAAATGGAGCCTAACGGCAGCATTGCAGGGACCCTGCTGCAGGGTGAGGCGGCCCTGGGTGGGGGCAGGTGGGCAGGGCTGGGAGGTGGGGAGGCAGAGGGCCAGGGGCACCCTGAACCACCCCAACAAGCAGATTCCCAAGTCTATCATGATCCTTCACTGGTCTCACCTCATATATGCAGAATCAGGAAGTTCTTCTTACAGTCTAACTGGATCCTCTCTTGCTACAGCCCTGATTCTGCTACCTTTCTAGTTCTCTTTCCCAATTTTTTTCCCCTCACCCCTACCAAATGACCTGCAGAAGAGACTGCAGAGGCCACCCCTGCAGTGTGAGGCCCAGGTTGTCCCTCATGAGAGGTCTGAGGTCAGCCTCTGAGGCTCAACAGACCTTATCCCCTAATCAGAGTGCCAACCCCGTCTTCTCCCTGCAGAGAACATCAAGCCCTTTCAGCTCTACGAGATCACTGTGACCCCCTTGAACCAAGACACCATGGGACCCCCCCAGCATATCTACGCCTACTCCCAAGAGACAGGTTCGTCAGCCACCAGGCCCCTTCTCAGAACGCTCTCCTCTCTAGCCCTGCCTGGGCCCCAACAATCAGGACTATGAGGGAACACCTCCTTCCTCCCCTCTGTCTGGCCCAGAGAGGGTTCCTTTCAATCCTAAGATTGCCCCAGGCTTACGCTGGACCCCAGTGTAAGCAGCTAGAAAGAAGTCAGGTGGTGGGGTGATAGAAATCAGGCAGTGAGTTCGGCAGGATTCAGGGAGCAAGTCTGGCAAAAATCAATCAGTTGTCCGGACAGAAATGAGGTGTCACGTGGGATAGAAATAGAGAGAGGGCCTGGCATAAATTCAGAGTGAGTGGCAGAAATTGAAAACTGAGTCAGACAAAAAGGCCTGGCAGTAATCAGGGAGTGGGGCTTGGGAGTCAAAGAGAACCAGGTTCAGACCCTAGCGCAGCCACTTTTTAGCTGGTGGGATTCAAAGTTCCCGAGAAAATGACGCTTGGACACAAGTCCCCTCAGACTCTCTTATGTCACGCACCCAGCACTATGTCCCAGTTCTAGGGTCTGGGGAGCCACAAGAAGTCCAGCTGGGCCCTCCACCCTGCCCCCTATCAACCCTGCACCTCTCTCCCCTCTGGCAGCCCCCTCCCACGCCCCAGAGCTACATCTGAAGCACATTGGCAAGACATGGGCCCAGCTGGAGTGGGTGCCCCAGGCCCCTGAGCTGGGGAAAAGCCCCCTTACCCACTACACCATCTTCTGGACCAATGCTCAGCGCCAGTCCTTCTGTGAGTCTATCCTCAACCCCAGAATGCCCAGGAGGGGGTGCTCAGCAGCCGTGGAGAGAGCCTTAGCATCCAGACCCAGGCTAACCATTCTCTTCTACTCCCAGCCGCCACCCTTAACACTTCCTCCCATGACTTTGTCCTCCCTGACCTGGAGCCCGCCACCTTGTACCACGTCCACCTCATGGCTGCCAGCCAGGCGGGGGCCACCAACAGTACAAGCCTCACCCTGATGACCTTAGCCCCAGGTAAGGGGAGAAAGGGACTGGACAGACAAGGTCAACAGGGAGGGTGTCTCGCGGAAAGGATCCATTTTGGAGTAGACCAGGTTCACCTGGATCTCCTGGTCCGAGGAGGAGACCCAGCACTTCCCTCAGACCCCAGTCTGAGGGAGGAGACATAGCCCTGTCCTCAGATCCTAGGCTGAGGGAAGAGGCCCAGCCTTGCTAGTATGAACGCTCACCTCTTTGGCTTTCCCTCATCCCAGGGGAGTTCAAGCTGCACATCATCCTGAGCTTGTTCGGCCTCCTGCTCTTGCTCATCTGCCTCTGTGGGGCTGCCCGGCTCTGCTGCAGACCCAGGTGAATCAAGAGATCGGACACCCTGATACCCCTCCAGACCGGAAAGTACAGGCCCAAGTGGGCCAGTCTAAGTCCATCCCAGCCTTCCCAGGCCTCACGGCCATGTCTGGGAATCAGGCCCTCCACCTTCTCCTCTCTGACCTTAGTGGCTATCCCTTCTGCTTCTGGGAATGGGTGGGAGAAAGGATGGAAAGGTGTGAGGGCATGCTTGACCCTGCCTTCACCTGCCCCCTTCTGCAGCAGGAAGAATCCCCTCTGGCCAAGTATCCCAGACCCAGCCCGCAGCAGCCTGGGCTCCTGGGTGCCTACCGTCACAGCAGAGGTGAGAACTCTGGAGGAAGAGGGACGTGGGGCTGGGGGTGTTGGCCCAGGCTCAAAGCCAAGGGATGCCCCTCTGAGGATGAATACTCAGGTCTTCCCTTCACTTCCTAGCAAGATGCCCTCCCTTTGAAGTAAATCAGACCTGAGTTTGCACCCAGTTCTACCCATTTCAAAGACCCAGACATCTTACTGTGAAATGGGACTAATCCCACATAGAATCGTTGGGGAGATGAACCAAGCTAAGTCTGAACAGCACCTAACACATATCATGAACACATGAGGTACTTTGCAGGTGCAACTCTTTGAGTTCCAGCAGAGGGCAGCCAGAAGGTTCCCACACTGCCCCCAACTCAGGAAGGGGCAGTGGCTGGGGCAGACATCTGAAATGAATCATGCCCTTACCACCTATCCTTGTGTCCAGGAGGTCTTCCAGCTGCCCAGACTTTGGGACCCCAGCTTGCCACCCATCACCAAGATCACAGTTCTGGAGGAAGAAGAGAAGAAGCCAGGACCCTGGGAGTCCAATGACAGCTCAGCAACCTGTAGTCTTCCCACCCTGGTCCAGGCCTATGTGCTCCAAGGGGACCCAAGAGCACCTTCTATGCAGCCCCAGTCACAATCTGGCAGCAATGACCAAGTCCTTTATGGACAGGTGTTAGGCAGCCCCACCAGCCCAGGACAAGGGCACTACATCCGTTGCGACTCCACTCAGCCTCTCTTGGGGGGCCTCACCCCAAGCCCCAAGTCCTATGAGAACCTCTGGTTCCAGACCAGCCCACTAAGGACCCCAGAGCCTCTAGTCCCAAACCAGGAAGATGACTGTGTCTTTGGGCCACTGATTGACTTCCCCCTTCTGCAGGGACTCCAGGTCCATGGGGTGGAAGGGCTGGGGGGCTTCTAGGGCTTCCTGGGATGTCCCAGCTCTGTCTGCCCCAGGAAAGGCAAAAACACTCCTAGTTCCCCTGAGGGCCCCGGTATGCCTCCCCAATGCTCCCAATGCCCATGGGCTAGGCCTCCCTTTTTTTTTTTTTTAATCTTTTAGAAAGGGAAAGGAGGGAGAAATAGAGGGAAACATTCATGTGCGGTTACCTCTCATGTGCCCCCTACTGGGGACCTGTCTGGCAACCTAGGCATGTCCCTGACCGGGAATCAAACCAGTGACCCTTTGGCTTGCAGGTAGCGCTCAATCCATTGAGCCACATGAGCCAGGACCCTCCCACTTTAAAGGTCAGAGACTGTTTCATTCAGCCTGCCTACTGGCCTTTTGTGCTTATTTCCTGTAATTTCAGTCTCCTAAACTGCTTTATGGTTTGGTTTAGTTTGGGTGTTATTTTGAGGAACACTTTGCGTGTGCCTGAGTCTCTGTTCTTTTTCTTTTCAGAGGGGTGGAGCGGGGGGATGTACTTTTCAAAATTGCTGGCTGGTTTATTTTTTCTTCATTCATTCAGTCAACCAGAACCCCATCTGGCAGCAGGGACTCAAAAATGACATAGCTCAGTTCATCCTCAAAGAGCTCCCACTCTAGTGGTAGAGACTGGAAAACAGATGACTGGGACACAGTGGCCAGGGTACCTGGAAGTAGTCACAGGGTGGGATACAGACCTCAGAAAATAGTAACCCCTGTTGGGGAAGTATAATTAAAAACAAAATCTCCCACCAACCTAGAAAACTTCTCTAGAAGGACAGAAAAGGAAGAAAACAGTTTTATTATTGAATGAGCATTAAACCAAAACGCGATGCGTATCACAGGCAATTAAAGGGCTTGCAGAGACAGAAAGAAATGGTACTTTTACAGAGCCAAGTGGATGCGACTTCCTGCATACATTTTCTCAAAATAAACAATAACTAGTTCTCAAACAGGAGGACTTGACAGAACCATTTGTTACACAGGAATCATCCTCAGTTCACCTGGCAGATAGGATGCTCACCTGTGTTTGCTAATTGCATTTCTCCAAAAGAAAAATAAATCTCTCATATCTTAATGAAAGGAGGTAGTTTGCAAGCTGGAACTAGGCACCAGGTGACGTTAGGCTCCTACCCTCCCTCAGAGGATGGGAGATATCTTCCTCAATAACTGCATGTTAAGGAAATGGCTCTGAGGTCCTTGAGAAAGACATTTCTGGGTTGTAAAACTGGCAAGAGGCTTACTTGGCTATTAAAAAGATTTACATACATTTCAAAAGGGCAAAAAGCATTCACAATTACAAGAGTTCTTTTTCCCTTTTTTGCACCAAGAATTAAAATTTATTTTCCTACTTTCAATTTGTATTTGTTCTTACACTCCACATTTCACGAATATTATCACAGCTAATACCTATTGAATGCTAACTATGTAAGGGGTGCTTCGCACACAAGTTCTCAGTCCATCCTCTAACAACCTGAAAAGGACATACTGTTACTACCATCATTTGATGGATGAGTTCACTATGACCCAGAAAAGCTGAGTGAGTTGCCCACACAATCACAGTGAGCAATTGGCGGTGTTAGGATTCCAATCCAGAGCTGTCTGATTCCACGGTCAGCGACCTTCACCATCAGGCTACAAGGCTGCCAGAGAGGAGGCTGAAATCCAGTCGTTCTTACTGGGCCTCATCGTGGGTTTGGGGGTGAAAGGGATGTTGAAACACTAGATTCGGGGCAGGAGGCTACGACAGACCCCAAGGAAGCCCCCCAGAAAATCGGGGTCGGGATCAGGAACATAGAGTGGCATTATGGGCGGGATGTTACGTCCAAGAAAAAGTGGCATCTTAAAATGTATATAGCACCGCACCCACTAACGCGGCCAAGCAACCACCGTGTCCCCCACCTCGAGCCACCGCTAACCAGGCCAAGCTCAACCCACTTCCGTTTCCAATCCACCCTCTCGGTCCTCCTCTGCTCCGGTCTCGCAGCTGCGCTCGATTGGTCGAGCCTGAGCCAACATGGCTGCGCCCGTGTGACCCGGTCTGTACCGCGAAGGCGATCGCGGCGCCGTCCGCTGGGGTCGGAAGTCACCATGCTGAGGGCAGTGTGGAGGCTGCTGAGTTCCGTTCGCACCCAAGCTCCAGTCCTAGGGCCACCGGGTGGAGGGTGTGCCCGAATTCCATTAGACCGCTGGGGCCTTCCCTCACCTCCTCGCGGTGAGGAGCTGAAAAACGGGATAGCAGAGTAGGAAAAGGGTTCGGCGGGGATGGAGACAAGGGAGGACGAGGATACGGGAGAAGTGCCGCAGCAGGGTTAGAGAAAAAGGGTGGCGGGTGGGGAAAAAAGTGAGGCGAGGTGGGCGAGATATGGGGCAGCGTGGTGCAGAAGAAATGGGACGGCGGTTAGGCGCAGAGGTGCAAAGACCGTGGAAGGAGGGTCATAGGAAGCAAGAGAAGCTGGACTATTTAAGGGTATGGCCTCAGCCCTCTCTTTATGCATAGGTCCCATCCCCTGGGCCGTCCGCGGATATGCCATCCAGAAACCAGGTAGGAGCTCCTGGCTGGGACTTGGGCGGAGCTTGGGATGGAAGAGACGCCTAGAAGTCTTGGGGTGGCCAAGAGGACCGGGGCGGCTAGTTTGGCCACTAGATGGGGTGGGCCAGAGGTCCAAAGCAGAAGACCCCCAACGTCCACCTTGTCACAAAGCAATACCCTGAAACCTCCCTGTGGGGCAAGGGATGTGGAGCGCGGGAGCAGGAGAACCTTCCGACTGGGTATGAGAGGAAATGAGCTAGCCAGAGGGAGCCTACCCGGCCTACCTAGTATATAGCACTTTGTGCCTGCCCTTCTTTGGTGGAGGGTATGGTTTCCCCTTCCAAGGCAGCCTGCATATTGGTAAAGATGCTGGCCGAGTTAATTCTGCTGACTCTAATTCTAAAATGAGCCTAAGAGTATCTGCTTGAGAGGATCATCGTTAGTATTCAATGATAACACATGAAAAGCATCCTTAGCACTGTGTGCAGTAACCTGTAGTATATATTAGTATTTATTGCTATTTGCGTAGCGGCAGAGTTGGGTCTGCCTGGAGAGGACGGGTTGTTCTCCCCCATCTCTCTCCCTCACCTCTAAGGGAGGATTGGGTTGTGCATTACAGGGCTGAGAGTTTCCTGTGGTCTGTGTTTTTGTGCTTACATTTCAAGTGTCCTAAAGCTAGGAGTTCCTCCTGAACCCCCTCATTTCACTCATTCGGCCAGCTGGCAAGTGTTTGTTGAGTGCCTGTTCTGTGCTGGGCTATGGATCAGACTGGGGAGGAGGATTCAAAGGAAGCCAACCTCAGTCCACCTACAAGAGGACCCATCCTATTGGGGATCTGATAACGGTAGAGCCAGACAGATGTGAGAGGTGAAGGCACAGTACAGGGTCTGGGGAAAGACCATCTACTCCCAGCATGAAATATCAAGACAGGTGCCTGGGGAGTTTGCACAGGAAAACTGAGCCCAGAGATATCCAGTGCCTTGCTTGAGACCTTGTTCGTCTCTGATAGAGTTGATAAGAAGAGTCAGTTAAGTCTGGAAGGATGGGCAGTGGGAGTTGACTCTGGATGTTTTCCATCCCTCCATTTGACAGTCCGGCCCAGCCAAGAAGATGATCCACCCTCTTCCACACTGCTCAAAGATTACCAGAACATCCCTGGAATTGAGAAGTAAGCAGAAGAAATCTCTTTGATGAAGCATGGGGCTCTGGGAGGATCGCCAGGGAGCGGGGAAGACAGTGGCCTCGAGGTCTGGCCTGCTATGTTTGAAGCTTGATTTGGAATGGGGCAGAGAACTGTGGAAGCCCAAGCTTGGTGAGGGTAAGAGGCAGCAGAGACAGGTGGGGCTTACAGGGCTCAGCTGCTTGCTTTTTGTGTGCTCTGAGTGAAGACCCTATACCATTAGATACCAAGGAGGCAACGTGCCTCGTAGGTCTTTGTAGAAATTTCTCATGTCTAGATGCCCTCAAAAGCTCTGTGAGGAAAGAAATATTATCCCCATTTTATAGGTTATCAAGCTGCCCAATGTCATACAGCTCCTAAGGGACAGAGCTAGGGTTTGAATCCAGGTCAAATGACACCAAAGCCAGGATCCTTCTGCTCAGCCCCTGTCCTGAGCAGTGGTAGCTAGGCAGCCCCTCATCCCTCCCACTATGCAGTGCAACTTGAGAAAGAAACAATGATTACAGAATTGAAGTGTCTCAAGACAGATGGAATCTTATTCTAGCTAAAATGGAAATCCTCCCTTTGTCCTCCCTGGGATGAGCCAGGAACACTCAGGCTGACAGCATGATTTTCTGTAGTTACCACGTCGTTCCATGTTCTCAACCCAGCAAATCAGATTCATGCTCACTTTTAATCCATGGGAAGTGGCACCCCACATCTAAAGAGATTCATTTGTTGTAAAAGAAGTTTTTAATCATCCCTGCTTTTCAAACTAAAATGAAAACAGCATTGCTTCCCCTTTCCCCTCTGCCCCAACATCTTTCATTTCTGTGATTTTTCCACAGGGTTGATGATGTTGTGAAAAGGCTCTTATCTTTGGAAATGGCGAACCAGGTAAGTGGACTGTGCCAAACCTTGGCCTCCCTCAGTCCTCTCCTCTGGTAACACCTCCCATCCCATGCCTCTCAAGTCACAGCGCTTACACCAGTATCATTCTCTGCCTACTTGTTAATACTTCAAGACCAAGCAGCTCAAAGGCAGGGAAACTCTTGTTCCCCCTTTATGCCCCTCAAACCTGACAAGCAGTAGGTGCTCAATAAAGATCTGATGCCCTGGCTGGTGTAGCTCAGTGGATTGAGCCCGGGCTGCGATCCAAAGGGTGACCAGTTCAATTCCCAGTCAGGGCACATGCCTAGGTTGCAAGCCAGGTCCCCAGTACGGGGCATGCGAGAGGCAACCACCCATTGTTTAAAAAAAAAAAAAAAAAAAATCTGATGCCTGAACGAATGAGCAAGCTTTAGGGACATTCATCCAACAAGCCAGTTTTCTTATCAGTAGCATTGGCCTTGGGCTCACCTAGATGTGAAAAGCCATGTGGTTGGCCAGAGGCCAGGCCCTGAGCCTTGTGATAAGGCCTCATGGCTATGATTGCAGCCATGACATTGGAAGTATGAGGACTAGTTCTTAATGGTGTGGCAGACTTCACAGATTCTCTGTCTCTATCTTTAACAGAAGGAGAAGCTAAAAATCAAGCAAGAGCAATTGATGAACAAGGTTGTGGCAAACCCTGAAGACACCCGTTCCCTGGAGGCTCGAAGTTGGTCAGGGGCTCTTGGGGAGTGGGGGTACAAGGGAGTCTGCTAGCTGGTATTTGATCCAGGGCTCTCACCTACAAGTACAATAGGAATTAGATGTGGCTTATTAAAGGGAAAGACAGGAAGGACCAAGGGTAATGAAAACTGACTGTGCGTCCAGAGCGGTGTGATGCTGGAGTCAGCACCCAGGTCCTGCTTTGTACCTCTGTGAGCTCAGCAGGGTTCCTCAGGAACCCAAATTCATCTCTCTGTCTCTCTCCACTCTACAGCTAGGGTGGTGTGAAGGGGCACTTGGTCAGAGCCAAGGTTCCCACTGCCCTGAGCGCTCCCAGAACTCTTTGTGTACAGAAAGGGCCTGCCATAGTTACAACCTCTCCTTGGGACCACCTTCTGCTTTTGCCTTTGCCCCCAGAGGAGGCAAAAGCAATATAGGAGGGAATCAAAGGAGAATACATGAAGGAAGGATTTTCTGGGGCTTTAGGAGATGAGTAGGCATTGATAATTCTGAAAACTCATTAGGAAAATCACAGAGATAAGGGTGGCAGCTGGAAGGGGAAAGGCAAGGAGCAGACCTGTGGCAGTTTGGGAATTTGATCTTATTGCGTTGGCTAGGACCTCTAGTGCAATGCTGAACTGTTAATAGGAATACTCTAACTTATTGTACTGTTAAGAATGCTATTTGCTGTGGTTTGGGGATGACACTTTTATAATATTAAGGAACTTCCCTTCTTTAGGCATTGCTTTCTGAAGGAAAGATAATCCAAAGTCTTTGGGGATCTTGAAATTCAGAGTGCTTCAGGAATTACAGAGAGCTGTACAAGAGCCTTGGTGATTGTTAATACATAACCCAGATCCGGGCCCTTCCTTCCTCTGTGCCCAGCTCTCATCCTCTGTGGTTTGTGGTTTCAGTTGTTGCCTTGACGGTCAAGATCCGCAATTATGAAGAACACATGCAGAAACATCGAAAGGTAAACCTTGAGCGTTGCTCATAGCTAAACACCAGCAGCAGGGGCAGAGGAATCTGCAGGTGAAGGGCTCTGGGTCCAACGAGGCAGCTTGAGATGCCAAGAAGCTACAACACCATGGTGCCCACCCCTCAGCTGCATGGGAAAAACATTTCCCTCCCACCTCCAGTAGAGAAATGGAAGCCTTCCAGTGCTGTGCTGAGTGTCACCAGTGGTCAAGAGCACAAACTTCAGAGCATGGTCACAGAGTCTGGCACATAGTAGATGCTCAGTAAATATTTGTTGAATGCATGAATGGGGTCAGGCTACTCTGGGTTCAAATTTCAGCTTGCCACTTCCACTTAATTCGTTATGTGATTCTGGGAAAGTTACTTTACATGTCTCAGCCTCAGTTCTGTTGTAAAATGGGGGTCATAATAGTACCTACTGACAGGATTTCAAAGACTGTATGAAATAATACAAGTAGCCAACATGATGCAAATAAAGCATTTAGGCCTCTTCCTAAATACTTACATGCACTAGCTCATTTAACCTTGATACCCATCTTTCCATCCCATTTTACGGAGGAATCATCTAGGCAGGCAATGGTTAAATTATTCCTCAAGGCACAGCCCTGGGAAATGATGGGCTAGGACATGAAACTAGGTCATCTCACTCCAGGGCCCATATTCTTAACCATTATGCCATATCTCAACACAGTGTTGGGCCAGCAGCTGCTGGTATTTTTAATAAACACACAGTTGTGAATACAGACCAGTCCAGCTCCAGGCTGGCACCTCAGTGTTCCCTGGCACTGGCTGAGCCTGTTCCTTGGAAGTCAAGAGTTTTGTTCTGGAGTGTGGATCACTAGCCTCACTGCAGAATTTTCTCATGGAGCAGCACCTAGCTGTGGGTGGGGGGTCTCCCGGAAGAACGAATGTTCTTCCCTCTTCTCTACTCCAGCTCACAGTTTGCTGAGCTATGAGAGGCTGAGTGGATAGTGTAGGGAAAGAGCATGAGATTTAGAGTGAGACCAGTAGGCCCACATTCAAGACCTGATAACATCCTTGAGCCTTTATTTTTCTCATCTGTAAAATGGGAATAACAATACCTACCTCAGATACTAATGTTTGCATGAGACTGTTGGGAGGTTTCAGTGAGATGACAAAGTGATTATCCTTCGTTACCATGAAATGGCACGCTGCTTATGTATATAATAAGGAAAGGAATACCAACTCTTACAGGACAAAGCCCACAAGCGCTATCTGCTGATGAGCATTGACCAGAGGAAAAAGATGCTCAAAAACCTCCGCAAGACCAACTATAAAGTCTTTGAGAAGACGTGCAAGGAGCTGGGGATTGAGTACACCTTTCCCCCTCTGTACTACCGAAAAGCCCACCGCCGCTGGGTGACCAAGAAGGCTCTGTGCATTCGGGTATGAGTCCAAACTGCTGTTCCGGCTGGCCCCATTCTGGGACTGGCTGAGAAGGGAGGGGAGTCTCTTTCTGATCAAGGCATAGAACTGGCCCCAAGGTCTTGTGGTGGCTGACAGGCCACCAACTCCGTGGAGAAAGGCTGGGGTTACCAGCTGGGGTGTCAGTTTCCAGCCCATCTGCTCCCAGTCAGAGGTTGTACGTGGGATTACAAAGTCTTTTCCTGCTCCCTTCCATCTCCAGGTTTACCAGGAGGCTCAAAAGCTGAAGAAGCAAAAAAGGGCCTTAAAAGCCGCAGCTGCAGCCCAGAAGCAAGGCCAAATAAACCCAGAAAGCTCTTCCAAAGTCGGACCAGAGGCAATCAAGGAAAACCAATAAATTCTGTTAAAGTTACATCTTTCTGCCTTGAAGAATAATAGGAGAGAAGGCGGGGCTCTTTGTGGCCTGAGGAGGATATCGTTCGTTCTTTCATTCAGCTCTAGCATCCCAGGGTTGTCTGAGGCAGAGTCCCTGCCCTCACCTGTCAGAGGACACGCTCTCATAGCACACCTCACACACACACAGCAGGTGTCATCCGGGTGGTGTGGCAGGGGAGGTGAAACAGCACAGCAGCACCGAGGTAGCGTAGCTGGCTGGCTGCTGGGTGAGAAGGCCAGGGGAGTGGAGGAGGTGTCCCTGAAAGGCAGTTGGAGATAGAGTGGAGGCCCTGAATGCCGTGCCAAGGATCTGCCCGTCAGTAGGAAGCCACTGAAGGGATATGTCGTGTTGACGGTGTCTTCTGAGACTGAGTCTAGCAGCCAGTGCAGGTGGAGGAGAAGGAGCCAGTAATATGGATGAATGTAGTGTTGCAGACAAAGAAATTAAGAAAAAAATATGAGATTTTGGTGGAAAATGCAGTTTGGTGACTGATTATAGGATCCAGGGCAATAGAGCTGGAAACCAAGGCTCGGGTTTCAAGTCTGAGTGGCTGGAAGGAAAGATGATCAGGAGGCTTTACAACTTGAAATTTACAGAAATGGTTCCTCATCGGTGTAAAAATGTACCGCAGACGGCTGGAAGGTGATCCTGGACTCCAGGTGGCGGTGGAGTACGGTTCCCTGCCCTCAAAGCAGAGAAGTGGATGGGTGGCCTGCTTAACAGCGGGAAGGAGGGGGCTCCAGGGCCTCCAGCACATGACCGTCAGGAGCAGGACAGGCAGGCTCGGGCCTGGTTTGCTTCGGGGAGCAGGGAACCTAGTGGGGCTTCACTCCAAGTAGCTTTTCAGGAGGGAATGCAAATAATTCAAGGACTTCTGTCCCTTCCCCCATCTAAAAGGAAAGTCGGTTACCACTTTATTAGTAATTTAATGGCACTTTGCATGATCTCATTGATTTCTCAGCAACCCTGTGACATGGGTGTGCCCTTCAGTTACGAGGAAGCTCAGCCTCCAAACAGCTGCGCAGAGTCACTCCTGGGAAGTGACAGCGGAGACAAACCCAGGTCCATCTGCTCAGAGGCTGCTCTAAGAGCCGTGGCTGTTGCAGGTCTGCTGGGCTGGGTGACATCCTACCAGGGGTGTCCACACTTTTGGCATCTCTGGGCCACATATTAAATACATTGCAACACATAATCACAAAGAACTCATAGTTTTAAGTAAATTTATGATTTGTTGTTGGGTTGCATTCATAGCCATTCTGGGTCGCATGCAGCCCACGGGCCACAGGTTAGACACCCCTGCAAAGTTTCACTTGGGTGTTTCTCATTCTGGGGCACCTATGCACGTGGCATGGCGGGGTGAGGGGTCGTGAACATAGCTGCTCCCTCAGCGCCAGCCCTTGCAGCCCAGCACCTTCGCCGGCCTTCCCCTTCCACACAGCCTTGGAAAGTCAAATCTAGCGCTCCACCTTGGGGCCCGCGGGACTTGCCTCTACCTCGGACTCATCCACCTCATAGGTCTCAGGCAACCAACCCAATAAGCTTCCTCTCCCGGGCGCCTCGCAACAAAGGGCGTGCTCATTGGCTCTTTTTGCTGTCCACCGTGTTGCCCTAGCAACCAGACTACGGAGACGCGGTGGTAGGGCCTCCAGATCTCTGGCTCCCCAGCCTCAGCCTCGGGTCGCTTCATCAGCTCTGCTATCTTTCGTCGTCATGTCGATGCGGACGCTACCGCTGCTCTTCCTGAACTTGGGCGGGGAGATGCTTTACATCCTGGACCAGCGGCTGCGGGCCCAGAACATCCCGGGAGACAAGGCCCGCAGAGGTGAGAGATGCCCGGCCTTCTCAGCCAACCCCATGCCCCACAGTCCACCCCGGTACAGACTGACCTTACATCACCCCTGCGCACTGCGCTCTCTATAACCAGGTATCTTTCTCACAATCATTCAGAGCCCCTCAGGAGTCAGGTTCCCCAAAAGATCTTTTCACAGCAGAGGTATTTAATAACCTCTTCGAATATTATTACAGTACCCATGTCCTCTCCCCCAATTTCCTCATCCCCCTCAAATTGGCGAGGTGATTTCCGAATCTCCCTTGACAACCGGTCCTCCCAAATGTAGGGAGCTCAGCTGCCCGCCACCTGGCGACACTCTCTGCTGGTCCAGGCGTGCTCTTTCCCTCCCCCACCCACGGACCAGGTTCCGATTCTCCAGTCCTCTGTGCGGTATCCTCCGTCATAAACTGAAAGCCAGTCTCACTAATTTCAGAAGCTATTTCTAGAAAGGTGAGGTCCTGAGATAACATAAATAAATAAGAAAACTATAACTGTTTCCCTTCACAATTGTTGGAAGAAAGTACAATTATGAATATAATTATATGAGAGTTTCTAAAATGTAAAATGTCCTCCTACACACCCCATCTACTCTCCAGAGAAATGACCACCAGAACTCTCTGTCACCCTCTTTTTCTCCTGCTTTTATTCCCTTCTCAATCAATGACTGCTTTCACCAGCTTTCCTGGGATTAAGTATTGTACTTCAGAGTAGAGGAAGAAAGGTGATAGAAGTATAACTGACATGGCCACAGATTAAAACATGGGTTCTCTCTGGCAGTCTTTGTATACTCAATTGATGTGAAGCATATACATTCAGAAATTCACCATTGTGTCTGTGTAACTGAGTCCAAGTCCATTCATAAAAGGATAAAAAGAACTCCCCATAGCATGCACCCTCCCCTCCATTCATTCTATCCATGCTACCACGTGAGCGCTCTAAAATGCAAATCTGTCCATCTCCTCTGCTACTTAAGACCCTTTTTCAGCTTTCCACTACTGTCTGGATGGAAGCCAAGTCCCTGGCAGGACATTTCAGGGCCTTCTGACTTGATTTGTGTCCACCTCTGCAGTCCTGCCTTCTACTGCTGCCTGCCTCCTACCTTGCATCTTAATACCAAACCGTTTGTGGCTCTCCATTTAAAGCATGTTCATTCCTATTTCCATACCTATTCTACCCCAAACCTCCCATTTCCGTGCTAGTAACTTCCCTTTGATACTGCATAATTCAGCTTAAGATTCCTTTCCTTCAGGAAGCCTCCCATGTGGGGAAAGGGCCCGCACACACTTTCATCACACCCATGCACGCCTCTCTACCTTGTCACTGACCGCATTATTCTGTAATGGTCTGTGTATGTCTCTCCCACGTGACCATCTTATTCATCTTCGTAGTCCAGCACCTAGCGTAATACCTAGACCAGAACAAAGTGGTGCTTGGTAAATGTTGACCTGAAGATCTGAATTCACTGTTTTATATGACGTTGCCACTTCTTCAACACGGTTTATACTTCTTCAACACACCTCTGTTGTGTGATTGCATTTAGACTAATGACATTGGTGAGCCGACAGGGAGTTCTTGGATGGTAGTCTGCATCTTGGAAGGCAGTGTGAACCAGCAATTAATAGCACGCTCTCCAGAGTCATACAAACATGGGTCCCAATTTCAGCTTGACCATTTAATAGAGTATAAGCTCTATGAGGCTGTTTCTTTTTCCATAAAATGGAAATAATACATACCATATAGCAAAGTTGTAAGGAATGAATGAGATACTGTGTGTATTTAACATATTTAGCACAATAAGTAGTAGATGTTGTCTTTCAAGAGGAGGTCTGGGCAAGCCCCTGTGAGTAGTGCTAAGGGACTTTGCCCCCAGCAGCTGTAGTCCTTCGGGGTTCGCTAGATCCAACCATCTTTGGTAACCACACTCACACCCTCATTCCTCCCACAGTTGGGATGAGTAGCAGAAGAGGTTTGAGATGCTGGGCGGAACATCATCCAGCCCTTCTGCACATTCCCTGGAAGCAGGGCTTTTGGTCAGCCTGGTCCAGTAACTGATTCTGAAATTGGAGGACATGTCTCTTTTCTAATGACGACAACAATGACAAACATTTATTAAGCACTTACCAGGAACCAAAGACTTCCTTCCCTGAACACCTTTACCCCACAACTGTCCTATCACATAGATGATACTATTTCACTGTCCCCATTTCACAGACGGGGAAACTAAGGCCAATTTCCCCAGGATTACATATTTGAACCAAGGTCATTGGGTCCAGAGCTGACGCTCTTCAGCAATATGTCCTTAACTGCTGCACCGCCATACCTGGGGGCTGCTGCACCAGAATCTATGTGGTGGTTGGAAGGTTGGGAGGAGAGGGAGAGGTTTGAGAAAAATATCCGGTATACCCAGTGAGTTTTTGTAAAGAAATGACAGAAAGTACCGTGGTTGGTGGATGGGGACTTAGAGAAGATAGAGGGAAAACGGAGGGTTGCCAGTGCGGGATTCAAAGCAGAGAAATGCTGCGCCCGCATCAGGAGTCCAGGCAGCTGTGGGAAGCAGGAGCCACTACGACAAATGTCTGGGCACACAGACCTAGAAAACACCAGAGTAAACTAGTCTCCATTGAAGCTTTGAATGAAAACAGCATTTCTTCCAGATGCTTTCATTATCTTACACAACTCATTGCTCTCCTGGAGGCCATCCTGCTCCCCCGAGGCCGGGGCAGACGGTGCAGTTTGCCCCTCAATGCAGCCTCTGCCTTCAACAGAAAGGAAGCGCCCTCTCGATGGAGCAACTTTTAGGTGTTGCATATTGAATGTTGTCCCACGTTTTAAGCAACAGTGAGAATAATAAAACCTGCCTTCACCTCACTCCTGTCCCCTTAAAAATGCTCATAAATAAGACTGTTACATCTTGTTTGCATGCCTCATTTTACAGAAGGGGAAACTGAGGCATAGAGCCATTCAGTGATTTTTTTCCAATATGTGAAGATCACAGTGTAGTTCTGAACAACCAAATGGTGGTGAGGTTCTGTTTTTATTTTTCTAATTTCAATAGAACAGGCAGCTCTGGGTAGCCTTGGGCATGCCTCCCATGCAAAATATAACTGAAGTGGAATCGTCACGAACAAGTTATCTGGAGAAATAGTAGAAAAATGGTGCATCATTTACCTTCCCCTGAATCCTCAAGTGGAAAGGGCTCAGGAGCACACAGCGCCGCGGAGACCTCTGCTTCATAGCCTGCCGAAGTGCCTCCTACCCCAGGGCGTGCATTTGCCAGCTGCGTTTTCTCAGCAGTCAGTAGTCACTGTCCCTCAGAGTAGGTTGGACCCCTGCTTGCAGCACCACTGTTCCCAAAGGTGCCTTCAAGAGGGTGGAAACCGCACCTTTCTGAATTCCCACAAGCCTATTAGGCAAGCCCGCCTGTAAACAAATGCCACAGGACAGAAGCTGTGGACGTTGTGCTACAGAAACCAGGATCTGCTTTAAGAAAGCTGGGCTCTTGGTGCTGCCTCCTTACTGTTTCCTCTCCAAATCCCTGTGACTCTTGTGGGAGAAAGACAGTGAATTTTCCCAGAGGAGTCTGACCTTTGCAGCCAGTTGGGGCTCAGCGCTGGCTGTGCTTCCAGATTGGTCTCTTCGGAGCCCTTGGCATTGTGCTTGGAGACATGTATGTTTTGATTATAAATGCAGAAATCACCTTTGAAACAATCTAGTGGCAAATTTTCCAAGGGACACCATTAATGACGAAATTTTTTTTGTTTTTTTTTTTTAATTGTATGTGTGTAGAACCATGTTTATCTGGGAATGGTTTTTCTAGATTGAAGTCTCCCGAAAAAATAAGGAAAGAAAAAAAGTCATCTTTCATCCTGTGTGGGTGGTATCCAGTGTCCTTCAGTAGAGGAAGCAGAACTAGGAGAGCAGCCAGCTCAGTGCTGACCTTTCACATTCCATCCCCACAACAACCCTACGAGTTCGGTTCAACGATGAACCCCATTTTACAGATGAAGAGACTGAGGACAAACAAGTGGCTTGCAGTTACATAGCTAGTAAGTGGGAGAGCTGGGTCTCAACCCATTAAGGGTCTTGATTCCTACAGATTTCTGTAGCTAAGTACATTGCTCCTTCTCTGGTTTCCTCTCGAAATCCCCCGACTGCTATTGTCCGCGGGAGTTTTCTTTACAGTGGCTCCGTCATGAGTCTCCTCTTTCACCTGTGAGTCACACATCGGTGTCTAAAAAGGAAGTCAGAAGTGAACAGGCACTTTTTGTTTTAATTCACATTTGAAGTTTTCTAATTTGAGCAGTTCCATCTGTACTCTAGCGAGGGAAATCTTGCATTATTTTTTTTAAGAAATCAGGTTACATGCAAAGAAACTCCCTTGTCTACCTTTCTTGACATTATTGTTCCTCATAGAAGTCAGTGTTTTCTAAAAGCCTTGTTTTGAATAATACGTATTCGTATTCTCGTAGCATTAGACAGGAGGACGTCTGGAGCCTCTCAAGGCACGCCCCGGGGCAGCTGGCCGTTCTGAGTTCCCTCTCCTCTTAGGCCACTCATGCTATAGATAGAACCACTCTGGGGCTTTTTGGAACTTGTTTATCCATCCTTCTTTTAAAAGTTTCACATGGAAAGCAGGGTATTCACGTTAGACGTTAATGCGGACATGAAAAATAAAAGTTTCATAGACCAGGTCACTGGAATTGGTATTTTTAAAGCCTCCTTGCAAATGACGTTTCTGCTTCATGAACTGGTGTTTTCTCTTTGTATGCTTCATGTAGATGAATGGACAGAGGTGGACAGAAAACGAGGTACGCTCTCTCCGGGCTGCATGTGTTCAGTCTGCATCCGCAGGTTCACTGAGGCCTTTGCCACGGGGGCGTGAGGTGGGGCCACGCTAAATATTTACAGCAAAAAATATGTATAGGCATGACTTTCTCTTTAGCCAAGACATCAGTTGTGTATTTGAATCTTTCATGTAAATACAGCATGTGAGATGAAAACCAAGCAAACTTAGGCACCACGACCATATTGCACCTGAGGTACTTTTTTTCCCCTCTCTTCGTCAGTTCTAAGCTTTGTGGGGATGGCTGGGGCAGAAGCTACACTTCTGGGTAGGTCATCCTGTTTTGTAGTCCCTAAAGCAATTCTCTGAGAGTACCATGTAACCAAAGAATTGGGGCTCCGCACGAGGGACCTTCCTTGAACCATTTTCCTTAGCACACGGAGAAGGCTGTTGAGCAGCTGAGAAAAACGGAAGCATGTGGCTGCATGGCTGCCAGGGTGGAGGGCAGGAGGCGTGGTGTCACGCATGTACGTCATGCAGCCCTATCACGTCCGATCTTCATCCTCCCCTTCACCTACCGCCAGCAGCAAACCTGGAACGGCTGCCAGTTCCTCAGAGTAAAACCTGAGCCTTTCTCATCTTTAAGTGTCACCAGTACTTTCCATCATGTGACATTCGGGTGCAGTTCACGCATGTCATCAGCCATCGTCCTCAGCATTTGGAATGCCTCACCCCACAGGCGTGCTGAGGCGGGAACATATATAACATTGAAGAACACAGGCAGTGGAATCAAACAGCCTCCTTCTAATTTCAACACTACCCCTATCTGTGTGACCTTAGACTTGAACCTCTCCAAGAGTCCGTTTTCCTCCTTGATAGAATAAGGACAATAATTCAGAACTGCCTTGTGAGGGAAAAGCTAAATGGGGTCATGCATGGAAGGCTCTAAGCCCGGTGCCTGGAACACAGTAAGGATGTGAAACGTGGTAACCATCCAGAAGTAGCAGCTTCTCTCTTTTACCGTCAGTTCCAAATTGCATGTTCCCATGACCAAATTTACAACGGTGGTTTAGTAAATGCTCAGTTGCTTTCATCAAGAGCAACATTTCATCAGGGCAGGCTCAAAGCAAAGCCCAGTTGAAGTGCCTGATCACTTTTATAATACTTCACAACCACCTTTGGCCACTTCTCTTAAGCAATTTTGGGCCCACCTCTAGACATGTGGCAGAATTTCAGGTGAGAACTGTGGATTTTGAAAGTTTTTTGTGGACCTAATTGAATCACTTGAATTTATTTTAACTTAAGCATTCAAAAATAATGAACAGAAACTAACTTCATAATCTGAACTCGGGATGCACCTGTGGAAAATCACTCCCCACCCTTCGACTGCTCCCAATGAAACCCGGCTCCTAGTACATTCCTGCCTCGTGCAGTCACACAGAGCTCACGTGAGTGCCCACAACTCACTGAGGTAGACCGACAGGCGTGGGTTAACCTCTTTCACAAGTTTGACCTAATGATGACCTGGGCTGCTTCTCTGGGGTAAGGGCATGTCCTTCCTCTTTGTGCCCTGGTGTTTATCTCAGTGCCTGGCACGTAGTGGGCCCGCCGCATTCAAGTGCAAGGTGAAACCTGCTGTGGGGCTCAGGCACGTTCGTTTGTGCCCCAGATCCCTTACGAAGGACTATGTGAGAGGAGGGACCCTGGGTACTGGGGCCCAACCGTAGAACTGCCTCTTCCTCCTGGGGGGCGTTTGTGGTCACTGCTCGGCCCACAGGGTCAGGGCCTGCTCTACCCTCTGTCCACCCAGGGAACTTTCTGGGCATTCGCATGCGAAGAGCCTTGGAGACACATAGCTGTTCACTCCCCAGAGGGAAAGGTTCCCTTTTGCTTTTTCCTTTGCCAGAGTGGCTAACAATCTCCTTGTGACTTTCTTTCTTTTAGAACTGATTTGTTGGGGTCTGAGCTACTTTCCTTCATTCTGCCAAGGGCTGAAAGACCCAAGAAAAAGCACTCAGCGCCTGGGTGAATGGCAGATATTTGTAAGCATTCACGTAATCAGAGCTGATGTGATTTTTTAACCTGAATTCCTCCTCCCTGGCTACATAATAAACCTATGGAAAATTCAAATTCTCTCTTTTGAAGCCTTACGTGTGGCTTTTCAGTTGTGCCTATTTCCTTGCAAATTCTGCATTTCATATTGGCTGCAGTAAGAAGAACGCTAAAGAACCCAGTTTACCGCAGGTCCTTGATGGTTTAGATCGAAGGCAAAAGGCCATGCATGAGGCCAGCCCGAGGAGGTATGTCTCCAGGCGGTCCACACTGGGACGTGTTAGTGCACGCTAAGGGCAAGCTGCGATGAGTTGGGGTCAGATGAGAGGGATGCCCTGCATCGCTGATGGGATTGCTTCTTCCTCACTAATAGGAAGGGGTCTAGAATGAAATCCAAAGGTCAAGTGTGAGTTCATCACTTCTGTAAGGGGTGTCCGTTAGTTCTTTAGGGTCAAGTTGGGGGGGGATCTTCCCCCCTCCCTTCTCTCTGTAGCCCTTCCATTTAAGATTTAAATAATTATAGAATTGTACACCTGAAGACTATATAATTTTATTAACCAATATCACCCTAATAAGCTCAAAAATAAAAAATATTTAAATATAACCAGCCCTGAGCTCACCTGCTACTTCCCCCCAAAATGCCCTTCGAGCTGCTTTAAAATGCTGACCTGGGCCTTCAGGGCACTTCTATCAATTGCTTCAAGGTGGAGAGAGTGCACGAAATCATGGCCTTGGTGCCCCACCTTGCCTTCCCTCTCTAAGACATGTGGCCGCAGCCACGCCTGCTGTGTCCTTTGTGTGGTAAAAGAAAGGCGTTTGTATCCTTCAGTAATAATCACTCGTGTTTAGTGATTGCGTGTAACTTAAGTAACCAGCTTTCTTTCAAATTTTAATTATTATGAATGTATATTCTCAGTATCCATAAGCTCTCACCTTTGGGCAAGAATAGATATGGTTTAATTAAGAATAATCTGTGTTCAGCCACACTTGTTTCTGTTTCTTGTACCACAGGGATTTTCTAGCCCTCAACTAATGATATTTGAGTAGCAAAAAAAATATCTAAATGAATGAGTGAACGAAGAACTAGATTTACAGACACACCTGTCTGCACATGCCTTAGGACAGGGGTGTCACACTCATTTTCACGGGGGGCCACATCAGCCTCACGGTTGCCTTCAAAGGGCCAAATGTAACTTTAGGACTGTATACATGTAACTACTCCTTTACGAGGGGCAAGGAGCTCGGCGCTGCCACCGGGTAGAAATCAGGTAGAAACCAGGTAGAGGCCAGACTCAGCCCTGGGCCTTGTGCTTGCCACCTGTGCCTTAGGGCCTTTTTTCTCACTGGATGAAAGTTTTCCATTTGAACAACAATATAAGAGGTAGCACTACCGTGAAATAGCAATATTATAAATCAAATCTAAAAATTAAGTCATCCTAAAATGGTACTAATCTGAAGTACACATCGAGTAGGAACATTAGAAATGTTTTAATCTCTAACCACTGAGTAGACTTGTCTATTTTCATAAAATGTTTTGCCAAAAAAAAAAAAGTCAATTACCATTACTGGTTCCATTTTAATAAAATTTAATTTTAAGTAAAAATGTTATGGATTTGCTAAACAAACAAGAGTGATGCTATTTCTCATGTTAAGGAAGCGATCTAATCTAAAATGTTTCTAGGCATATTTCTCTAAAGGAAGAAGAAACACCTCCCCTATCATCCAGTGAGCCAGTGCACGTAAAAGTGGTTTGTAACCTCTGAGGCACAACACATGGTACATTGTCACATTTGTGTTTGCTCTGAAGTGGCCTCCTAAAGCACCCTGGACCCCACCATCTACCGGAGCACAGTGCGGCTTCTCCCCGGGGAGAGCCCTCGCCAAGCACATCGGCAGCCCCTCCGCCTAGGCCTAGCTCCTCCACCCCATTCGTGCACAGCGTTTCCTGGGCAGAGCTTCCTCCAGTGCCTTGCTTAGCTGCATTCTCTCTTGTCTCTACAGTTCTTCACGATATCGTCTTAACCATGTTCAATAAAAACTTTATAGAGGAACTGTTCAAACCCCAAGAGCTCTACTCCAAGAAGGCCCTAAGGACCATCTATGACCGCCTGGCTCACGCCTCCATTATGAGACTGAACCAGGCCAGCATGGACAAGGTGAGCAGACGGTTGCCTGTCCCCCTTGATTGCATTTCTTGTGTCTCTTGTGGATGATGGTAGACCGGAATCAAATGAGAGGATGTATGTAATGCTGCCTTACAAAGAAAATATCCTCGTAAACGTTGGTTGTCGAGTTTCAGAGTTGGAAAGGACCTTAGTAGTCATCCGCACCGGTCCCTCTGTTGTTTGTCATTCCACCCACCCAAAGACAGTGCTGGTCTTCATGCCCACGTTCATGGACGCCTTATAAGACCCAACCCTAAAAGCTTTCATTCTGCCTAATTCTTGACAAATCTCAGAACTGACAACCAGGCATTTTTTAAAGCAAATTCAAAACTTCTCAGTCTTTATTTCTAACATGAACATATCCATCTCTTTGGGAAACAAACTATTAGGGCACTCTGATTTTTAAAATAATAATTCCAAATAAATAAATTGCAAAGAATAGACAAATCTCTTATTCAGAAAAATTCCAAACAATTTATATAGATACTCTGTTCTCAAGAAAGGACAGCATGTCCTAACAGGTGTTGGCCCAGTTAGTTGGAGCATCATCCTGTATACCAAAAGGTTATGGGTTCGATTCCCAGTCAGGGCACATACCTGGGTTGTCGGTTCAATCCCCATTTATGGAGCCTATGGGAGGCAGCCGGTTGATGTTTCTCTCTCACACTGATCTCTCTCTCTCCCCACCCCTTCCTCTCTAAAAGCAATGAAAAAATGTCCTTGGTTGAGGATAAGTAAATAGGTAGATAAATACATAAAATCATGAGGACTGACAGCGGGTGCTGGCCAAGCAAAATCAACATTCACTTATTGCCGGTACCTGGAAGCCTCAGGGAGACAGACTGCCTTTAACTGTGCCCTCTCATCCCCTGCCACTTACCTTTGGAAGTTATTTTCTCTCCTATAAAATGGAGATAATGAGAGTTAATTCACCAATGCTGGGAGGATTGAGTGAGAAACGTATGTAATGACAAATCTAGACTTGGCACATAGTAAGTGTTCAATAAAATGTTAATCACCTTTTCTGCTCTGCTTGCTCTGCTCCCTCTGCCTTTAAGGTTTAGGTGTCATAGGGAAGGTACATAGAATTTAGAATTAAAAAAAAAAACCTGGACAGGAATCTTAGCTTTACCAAGTACCAACTGTGAGACTCCATTTACTGAACAACTCTGAACTTCTACTTCTGCATCTTATACCTCTTTCCCCCTAGCACGGTGTCCTGTATGCAACAGGGACTTCCTGTTCAGTGATGGTGGCAGAGGGTCTCAAACCGATGCCTCCAGTGTCACCCCCCACACACACACCAGGCGGCTCTTGTGGGATGCCACTTACTAGGTGAAATGTTTAGCTGCATGTTGGAGAAATGGGATTATACAGAAAGGTCTAGCAAATGCCTTAGCATCTGATTATCCTGAGTTCAAATCTCAACCTGCCAGTTATGACCAGTTATATGAAATTAGGCATTTTGTTTTTAAACTTGGGACAATGACTACCTTGTAGAGTTCTTGTGAAGGTTAAATGGGAGCAATGAGGTATAAATGTGCTCAGCACTCAGGTGGGAGCGTCCTGCCTCAGATGAGCCTGTAACTTCTCTCCCAGTCTGGCCCTCTGTCCCCCATCCCCCTGCCTCCAGCAGTAGCATCGTCCTTCTCCCGGGCGCTAAGCCGAAAATGCTGTAGTCACTTTGGACAGCCCCCACTTCACCCCCCGAGTGTGGTCAGGCAGTCACCATGTGCGGACAGCTTTTCCTTCTAAGTACCATATGCTCTTCTCTTCTCTGCCTTTTCCATTCCCACCATCTTCATTCCAGGCCCTAAGCCTGGATTACTCCAACAAAATTTCTTTCATTCACACAGTCAGTAGGTATTTCCGCAAACCCACGAGGAGCCAGGTCCTAGCTAACCTCCCTAACTCCAGTGTCTCCCTTCTCTCACATCTCATCGTTGCCAGACCAATCTTGCTTAATCACCACTTTTATCACGTCGGCTCAGAAAACTTCAGTAGCCCTCCACTCCCACCACCCCTAGTCTAAATTCTTTTACCTGTCTTTTTAAAACCTTTACTATTCTAACTTAGCCATACTTACTCAAGTTTCTTTCCCACCACTCCCAACCCAACACAAACCATCCTCTCCGGGTCAGCTGTTCTCCTCGTTCTCCCAGGAAAAGAGCGCACCTGTGGCTGCCTGCAGGCCCTCACACGTGCCGTGCCGTTCCCCTCCGCTGGAATGCCCCTCCTCTCCCCCAGCCAGTGGGAAGCCTCTGACTGCCTTCTTCTTTCATAAAGCCTATCTTGACCACTTTGGGCTTCACCAGATTCTAGTCCCCAGTCTTTACAGCTGGTCATACCCTACATGGGGCTTGTTGATATCTTACTAAGTATTTTTATCATTTTCTAAAGATTTTATTTATTTATTTCTAGAGAGAGGGGAAGGGAGGGAGAAAGAGAGGGAGAGAAACATCAACTGGTCGACTCTCACATGCCCCCAACTGGGGATCTGGTCTGCAACCCAGGCATGTGCCCTGACCAGGAATCGAACCCTCCACCTTTTGGTTTGCAGGACAACGCCCAACCCACTGAGCCACACGAGCCAGGACGCATTTTTATCATTTAAAACTGTTCTTATCCAGTTTGTGGAACTTTATACTTGCCACTCTCACACCTATCTCATTTACTTCTCTCAGCAGCTCTGCAATGATAGGAAATTCAGAACTAATTTTTTGGTTTTGTCCTTTAAAAAAATCCCTTTATTCTTTAATGTCTTTTCCACATCTAGTTTTATAATATCCTTTCGCAATTTTTAAATTAAGATATAATTCACATAACATAAATTTCACTATTTTATAGGGTACAATTCAGTGGTTTTTATTGTACTCATAATGTGTATAACCATCACCACTATATAATTAGAGAACATTTCCATCAGTCAATGGTAATGTCCTCTGTTTTATTTCTGATTTTAGTCATTTTATTTTTCTCTCTTATTTGCTTGGTCAACCTAAGCAAATAATTGTCAGTTATCTAGCTAAAAGGCTTGTTGATCTTTTCAAAGAACCAGCTTTCAGTTTAATTGATTTTTATATGTTTTTCAACTCTCTAGTTCATTGATTTCTGCTCCAAACTTTATTTTCTTTCTGCTCCTTGGTTTGACTTTAGTTTGACCTTCCCTTCCTAGTTTCTTAAGGTGAAAGGTTAGGTTATTGATTGGAGAAATGCAGGCACCTACCACTGTAAAGTTCCCTCTGAGCACTTCTTCAGCTGCATTCGAGATTGTTTTTACAGATGAGAAGCTCAGGCTCAGAAAGCTGAGCAAGGACTTGGCTGGGGCCATTCAGCTTGTCAGTGGCGATGGAGGGCATGACCGTGGGTTTCGGCTCTTCAACTCCAGCACCCGGCCCAGGGCCCCACACCTGCCAGTACTGTGCTCACATGTTCCATCCGCAGAAAGCTGGCCAGAAATCCCAGTTTGCCCAGGAATGTCCTAGTCTCACCACGTTGTGCTGGCTGGATTATTAATATCACCTCCCCCACTTTACTCCCAAAAGTATCTTGGTTTGGGGGATAACTGTTATGGTCACCCGAGGAATATGATATGTGCAGTACTGGTTTTCAGTAAATGCTTGACTGCTTCGTTGTTTGGAGGTCCTGACATCTGCTTCTGTGATCCCATTTATTTATTTTGCTCATGTGCGGGCCGGCAGCTCTACGACCTGATGACTATGGCTTTGAAATATCAAGTATTGCTGTGTCCCCGTCCCAAGGATGTGTTGCTGGTCACTTTCAATCACTTAGATGCCATCAAGGGATTCATCCGAGACAACCCAGCCCTCGTGCACCTAGTGGATGAGACTTCCCGGCAGCTGATCGAAGTAAGATGCCATCAGTTTATCACCCCTCAGACCCAGTACTTGTTCTCATTCCTCTGTCAAGAATAAGAAGATGCTGTGACAGAGTACAGGATGAGGAATGGCAGAGCCTGCCAGTCTCCCAGAAATCCTAAAGATCTCCAAGTATCCATTCTGGTGTTACAGGAGGCATCATCATCTTTTGACCTCCTACTGTTGCCTTCAAAACTGGGAAAGCAGTGATACAGAGCCCAGCCATTTTCTCCTACCTTTTTTGGAAAGGGGGTTGGTGTGGAGGTTTTGCTAAATCTTGGGGAAGAGCCTCTGTAGGTCTGTGGGTGACAGGAGAGGTGGTGCACCCCTTCTCTGTGAGGCATGATGGGGTTTGTGAGAGAGCGGCGCTGGCTCTCCTGCTGCCCCTCTTGTCCCAGCAGCTGAGTCTTCTTCGCCTTGCTCATGGCTCCCATCCCTGAACACCCAGCTGCCCCACTTGTCTGCACTTCTATCTCACTTCTGAAAGTAAAATGCTTCTTGCTGCTTTGCCTCTGGCAGGTGTACGGCGGTCTCTCTGCCGGGGAGTTCCAGCTGATCAGACAGACACTCCTCACCTTCTTCCAGGACCTGCACATCCGGGTGAGTGAGTGGGCAGCCCCAGGAGCACCCTGCCGTGGCTGTCCAAGGGAAAGGGCTGAGATTGCCCAGTCAGTGATGTCCTCAGTGTTTGGGTCATCAAACACCCTAACCCTGACCTTACCTTGTCCATCCCCATGGCCCTCACTCCTTCCTCTCCCTCTGCCTGTCTCCAAACCTCCTTCTGCCTCCGCCTACCCACGTCCCTCAGGAATTGCTTCCCTCCCACTGTCCAGCTCTTTCACCTGGCCCTCCCAAGTCTAACCTCTACCTTCCCCCTGCCTCAGCCCTGCCATCTAGAGCAACATCCCCACCTGAAACTCAGTGCCTACAGTGTAATGCCTGGACCTAAACTAATCTCCAAAATTCAAGTTCTGCCTCAACTTACTGATTTCTTTCAAGGGCACCTTCATTCACTTGGCTCAGACCAGAGCATCGCCTACAATTCCCCTTCACTGATCTTCATCCCATTGCTTCTAAGGCCCCCAGAGTCTGCCTTTGCAATGTCCACGCCCTCTTCCCATTCCCACCGCCACCAGCCCAGCTCAGGCCCTCACACCTCTTGTTGGCTGCTGCCTCCCAACTGACCTTGCCTCCTCTGCTCCAGACAATTCTGCCCCCTCACTTTTAAAAGCATATTTCTGAGCTTCTGAATGTGGGGCCTATCTCTCTTGGACAGGACTTTGTTCCTTCCCATAATTGAACACACTGATGTGGGAAAGATGGATGATATGGCAAAATGAGCCCAGGCTCTGGAGTCAGACACTTTTCGTTTGAGTCAGCACAGCTCCATGGCCTCGAGCAAGTTACTTCTCTTGAGCTGTAGTGTCTTCAGAATGATGATCATAAGCACTTAGAGCTTGTTGGGAGGATAGGCTGATGCAGCATGTGTAATATACAGGTATGTGCCAATATATGTATAGTATGGGCGCTTCTGGAAGCACAGACAAGAAGCTGGTCACAGTGGTCGCCCCTAGGAGCAGGAGCATGTACGTGGAGGGCCATGGTACAGGAGAGACTTACGTTCCATTGTATACCCTGTGAGCCCTTTGAATTTTGTACCTATCACAAAATAAAATTCAAAAAATAGAAGAAGTAGAATGTGTCTAGCCCCTGGTTGTTATTAGCTTTCTATGGACTGGGGAAGATAAATAGATTTCAACTCTGAGGCCAATTTTATTTTTAATCCTCATGAATAATTATATTTGCTATGGATGGAGCAATAATAACATCAATATAAATTAAGATCTCTAATAGTCATTGATTAAAACAAAAAATAGGAAAGTATAAATAAGATTAAGTTTTGCATTGCTTTAAAGTAGTGAAAACTCTACATCACGTTATCAAGACGGCGCATTTGGACGTTATTTTACGAGTTGTAGTAACATAAGTAGCCATATTGATTTCTCAAGTCTGACAAGATAAAATTGATTATAATGAAAAAACACTCCTAATAAGAAGTCTATAACAAAACCATTAAAATATATTAAACTACAAAATCTATTAAGCTTTAATCGCTAGATGGGCAAGCAGTGAAACATCAGAATGTTCATCAAGAAAAATAGGATTTCCACATCCTGGCAGGGTTCAGCCCTTGATTTGTAATATTTGGCTGGTTTTCCAAGTCTGGTTTTTAACAGTATTTCTGCCGGGCTGCAGTTCGTGATTGCCTATACAGATCTTCTCTGTTTTCAACACAGTGTTGATCATTTTTAGATTTGTTAGCAAAACTAACTAACTAAATGGACAAAAGCTCTGCTCTAACATTGCCTTGCTCACTGTTTAACCGAAACCCCTCCTCCGATGTCCACAAGTTTCTGTGAAATCACGAAACACCCAAAGTGTTCTAATGTGGCCGAGGCCCTGGCCTACTCTCCGGGCCCGGCCAGAGACTGCCCAAAACCAATTCCACTTGGAATCCTTGGCAGGTACTTAAAACCTTCCCTGTTTCCAACCCCTTCCAGCCCTCCAGAGCTCCTCCAGAGTCACCTCCTAAAGGCTCCATCGTGGCATTTCTTTCCTGTCGTATGCTTACGACCTGTGTCCAATTGGGTCGTAATACTACGAGTATTCGCTGTAATTTATTGAAAACTTACTATGTGTCAGACTCTGTAATAAATGCTTTTTGTTCATTATCTGATATAGTTCAATGGCACATTAACCCATTGAATAGGTACTATTACTACCCCAGTTTACCAGAAAGAAAACTGATGCACAGAAAGGTTGCATAACTTGCCAAAAGCCCAGAGCTGAGGCATGGCCCTGCTGAGGTGTACCCGAGACAGTCCACCATCGGAATGCTAAACTGGCAGCTTGCAAATTCTTATCACTTTGCATTTTCGCTGCCTGGCACACAATATCCTTGACGATATTACAAATATACTCTTGTAGAATATTAGAGCTTGAAGGGACTTTCAAGTGAATCTCATTTGACAGGTGAGGAAGCTAAGACTTATCTCAACAGAGATAGCTAACTGCTACAGTAGCTACAGAATTTAATCTGACCAAGACCTCAACGCAGAGTGCACAAACCCGGGAACTGAAAAAAGCCTATACGGTGTCCTCAGTCACGTAACAGACCTCCAAACAACTGCCAGCCGGGTTCGCCTACTCCAGCCCCTTCTCACCAGTGCAGCGCGTGGCTCAGAGTTTGCGCTCCGGAGTCAGAAACACAGGGGTCGCTCCAAACCCTCAGCTCTGCCCTTTATGAGCCGACTGGCCTTGAGGGAGCATCAGCCTCTCAGCCTTGGAGCTGCCAATTCCTCATCTGTAAAAATGGAGATAATGAGGTTCTCGGAAAGTTAGTAGGGAGCTGAGGCGTGGGTGTGAAATGTGGAGTCAGCCTTGGTGTTGAATCCTGGCCCTGTCTCTTACTGTTTATTGTTCTCTTTGGGCAAGCCACTTTACTCTGTGACCCTCGGCTTTCTCACCTTTAAACGGGGCATTACACCTCACCTAGAAGATTCGCTCTTAGGCTCAAAAGAAGTTCTATTTGTAAAAACACTATAACTCTCCAGGTGTTAGGTGAGTTTTTCTTATTGTTATAAGCTCACTAGGTAACGTTCCCAGCCCATTACATACTTCCCATCCTCACCATGCTTATGTCTATGAAAATACACCAAGAAAAATCACACTAAGTGTATGTTTTCCCAGGTGTCCATATTTCTAAAGGACAAGGTTCAGAATTCTAACGGTCGCTTTGTGCTGCCAGTGTCTGGGCCTGTTCCCTGGGAAACTGAAGTTCCCGGGCTCATCAGGTGAGTTCTCAGCAATCATTGTCGGGCCCGTGTGCGGGGTTCTGGGAAACCAGCGTGTGGGCCACCGCACAGAATGCCGCACAGTGGGCCTTCCTTTCCTCAGTAAGCTCAGCAGTCAGAAAGTCAGGTTCTAATCCCAGCCCTGCTGCTTAGTAGAGACACTCACAGGAGACCACCCAGTTCTCCAGCGTGCATTTCCTCATCTATTAAAAGGGCTCATCATTTGTTTTCCCAAACCGGAGGGTGAATAATAATGCTCTCAAGTACTTACATAGCACCTGGCGCAGAACATGTACTCGACATGTGTCAGTGCATCGTTATTAGGAGCACAACTGGCATCTTTACCTTGAGAGAGCACATGAATTCCTGTTTGTCCCATGGCCCAAAGAGTACAGACGCCTCCAGGACTGCCCACGCCTGGAGAACATCCCTTCCCGTCACATTTTGTGTTGTAGAATGTTCAACCACAAAGGCGAAGAAGTGAAGCGGGCAGAGTTCCGGCATGGGGGAAACTACGTCGCCGCGCCGAAGGAAGGCTCCTTCGAACTGTATGGAGACCGAGTGCTGAAACTGGGGACTAACATGTAAGCAAATTCTCCCTCCCTGAGTGAATTCCGGGGGGGGGGGTCGCTTCCTTTGAAAACGCCAGCGTGACTTCTGCTGTGAGAGTCCTGCTGAGAACTGGAGTGGTTTCCCTCCGATTCGACGCATGCAGCGCCCTGCCATTTCCAAAAGGCGCCTAAGATTTCCAAACGTAAGTAACTGAACAGGTTTAAAAGGTAAATCATTTGGAGTGGCCATGGAGATTCAAAAAGGCCACTTCCACACAGCTTCCCGGGTATTTTTCTTTGGGGAGAAGTGAAATTTGAGCGGCTGACGAGCCCTTCGTTGTATTCTGTATTTTGTATTCCTAGATGCTTTTAAACTCTCCAAATAAAAGCTGTGAGTTGTAGTAGCGCTTATAACTCTTCTTGAATTCGTCCAGTAGGTCCTCCTGTCTTTGCCGGAAGACTTTGCCGATAAATAAACAAACAAACAAACAAACAAGCAGCTGTGAGCTGTGTGTAGGGTTAGAAGGGAGTCGGTGTAAGGGCTGGACAATGTCTTCACAGTTTTCTGTTGACAACCAGGTACAGCTCGAACCGGCCTGTGGAAACCCACACATCTGACACATCAAAGAACTTAGCTTCACAGACACAGGTGAGCTTCTGCCTCCCTTATTTATCCCCTGAGCTTATTTCCAGATATAAAAATCTGGACGGGGAGAAGGGTGGGAACTCTAGATTTCAAAGCTAGAGAACATTTCCCTCATTGTCTGCAATCTTCTCAATTCGGCCTTATAAAGTACACAGGTTTTTAATTGTAGTTTCCCATGGAGACCTCCAGTGATCTGACTAATTAGGTAATTTTAGGCTTGGCTCAATCACCATAATTAAATGGGAACCGCACACCAGGACATGTGAAATAAGCACTCTCCCAGTGCCATTAGGTCCCTGGTTGCCGACTCCACACCTGTGTGTGTGTCCCAATCGTTAAAACATCCCTTTTCAGTGCTTCCCTATAAGATGCCTGAGTTCAAAGAGGGGTTGAGGGTCTCTGAATTCCATCTTTACAAATGTTCACTGAACTGGCTACCAGCTAGCTACAGGACAAATCATGGAATAGTCAGTTACATTCGTCGAACTACTGCTATGGGCTGGGTGCCCAGGGACACAAAGCTGGCTTACACGTGGTCTCATCCTGAAGGGACATGTAGAACTCTGGGAAAGACAGCGACAGAAGCAAAGCACTTTAACACAGTGGACGCAGAGCTCACTGGGCATTCTGGACCAGGTGCTGTGCCAGAACAACACATGTTCTGTCCAGTGGGGTAGAGACAGGGCACAGAGATCAGAAAGGCTTTTCAGAGCAGGTGACATTCAGGTGGAGTTCTAGAGTGGACAAGAGACAGCCGTAAAGGAGAAATCGGCCTGCAGGCTGAGGTGACAGTTTGGGCAAAGGCACAGAGGGCAGGAGAGCACAGTGTTTAGGGGCAGCGGGGAGCCAGCATCTCTCCCATGTGACTCCATCACAGCCTAACTGAGGCAGGTGGCCAGAGTGCACACTGTCCAGGGACCCTGGGGCCTGATGAGGAAGGGGCTTAAACAGTTTGGACTTTGTCTTTTAAGCAGAAGGTGGAGGGGTTTATTTCAAGCAAAGGAGAAGTGGGATGGGAACTGTATTTTAGGCAACTGGCGGCAGAGTGAGGGCAGAGCAGGGGAAGGCTGGGTGAGAGAGCCCCTTTGAAGGGCAGGTTAAATGGGCAAGATAGCAAGAGGAGGGATGGAGTCAGGGTGTGTTTGCCACGGTCACCACCTGAGGGCAGTGTGGTAGCTCCTATGGACCCAGTGCCCTTGGCCCTGGAGCCTTCAGTTTTGGGGAAGCAATCTGAAGGAAGAGGAAGTAATGTTCTTCTTCAAGGAGGAAGGTAGTTTGAGGACAGTGGGCGCCCTTGGGGCCTTCCACTCATCTTGAAAGTGTGAAAATCTCTGGTTTGCCCCCTTGCTAGCATCCCTCTGCTTCTGATGCATATTGTTTCTGTTTTGGTTAAGCCTGTTTTCTATGCTTTATTTGGACCTAGCTCTTCCCAGAAATAATTTAATGTTATTATTTTGCCTTGTTTTATAATACCGCCCTGGGTCTCTTGGGTCTCAGCAGGAAATATGATCACCTTCATGTGGCTAAAAATCACGAACTTTTTTTCCACAGCAAAGCATTGCTCCAAACCCTCTTGCTAAAGAAGAGCTGAATCTCTTGGCCAAGCTGATGGGAGGAATGGGGATTAAGAAACCCAGTGGCCCTGAGCCAGGGTTCCGGTTGAATCTCTTTACCACCGATGAAGAGGAGGAGTATGTTTTAAATCTGTTTCTTTAAAAACATATATAAAAATCCTAAGTGTGTTAAACCAAACAACTGACCATTATAAACCAGTGGCACCTATAAATACAGATGTAAAGATCACAAATGACATACCTGCAAATTCAATAACCTAATTAAAGAAGAATCCATCAGTATTAAATAGCCTGAACTTTCTGGGTTCATTCAAAAAAAACAGTTCTAATGTTTTACTTAGCACAGCTGAACAAGAAGTATTAGAAATCAAGATAGTCAGATTAATAAAAGTCTGCTAAGAAACCAGAGAGAGGTCAAGTCTCTCTCTGAGATGAGAAGGCCTCCCCCAAACCAACAGCGGCAGCAGCTCACTTGGATTTACGCGGTCCGGAGCTTCACAGCTCTCAGAGCGAGTCTGCGTCCCTTATCTTACCTGATCCTCCTCCCAACCAAACGTCTGGGGGCGGGTTGCCTTCCCTTTCCCTTCCCACTGAACTAACTCCTGTGCGTCTGATTCTATGGTGAGTGCTGGGGACTCTGAGATGGAGCGTGTGCCCTTGGGCCTGTTCTCGGGAGCTCCCTGTGTGGTAGGACAGTGAACAGGCACATAAGCGCCGAGTCATCAGTGCGCTAATGGAGGACGGAGTGATTACTTGCACTGGCAGATTGAAAGGTTTGGCATCTGCGCTGGGTCTTGGAGTTTGCCAAGCAGAGGAAGGGGAAAAACATTTTTGGCAGCGTTCAGTATGTGCAAAGGCACAGAGATGTAAAAGGACGCGACTTCCTGGAGTGCAGGGGACATTGGTTGGAAATACGGAGTACAAAGCTGAAGGGAAATGGCAGAAGATGAGGCAGAAAAAAAATAGGTTGCCAAATTATCAAGCGCCAGTTTGCCACACGGGCAGGGAGAAACCTCTGACCTGTGACCCATTTCTCTGCCCTCCCCTCCCATGCAGACAGGCGGCGCTGACCAGGCCAGAAGAGTTGCCCCACGAGGTTGTCAACATACAAGCTACTCAGGTGTGTGCAGGGGATCCCACAGTCAAGTTGTTTCCCCTCCTCATCTTGTAATAACTTTGAACGTCAAAGGCCCTACCTTCTCCTCTCCAATCAGTATGTATATATATAGTCCCCATTCTGACAAACAGGTGAGGAACTGAAATGCATCACACTGGTGGGATGAAAATCAAATACCACTCGGTTGGAGCATTGTCCTGTACACCGAACCCTTGTGGGTTCAGTCCCCAGGAGGAGGATAATCAATGTTTGTCTTTCACATGGAGGGATCTAGGGGTCTCTCTCAAAAAATCAATAAAACATAATTTCCTCAGGTGAGGATTTTTTTTTAATCAAATATCAACAGCATCTCTCATTTCTCTAACAGGACCAGCAAAGTAACCAAGAGCTGGCCCGGATCATGGGGGAATTTGAGGTCACGGACCAGCCAAAATGGAGCTCCAGCAAGGGAGACGATTTGTTGGCCATGATGGATGAGTTATAGCCGTGCTGCCCAGGCACACCCCTCCGGCCTTGGGAGAAGAACCCTGGGAGATGCCCAGGAAGCAAAAGGATGCTGCTAGTTTTCCACTGAGTGAAGCCATTACCTCTGGTTCCTGTTTATGTTGGAGTGACCTGCGCAAGTCTCTCTCAGGGAGCACACTCTCTGGAAGGCACACACATACACACATTTTCAGCAAAATATATTCGAGCTTTTAAATTGGGCCTTTCCCGTTTCCTCCTGACTTTATGACAACCAGCCAAAGCATCCTGGGCCACAGGTTCAAGCCTCGGAGTTGGAAGGGGTACTCCCATTGCCGCTTTCAAGGACAGCCATGGGGGCCGACAGCTCCCAGATGCCTGAGGATCACCACGAAACTTCAGAGCTTTCTGGGGTGTGTTCTGCCTTGTGAGTTTGAAGTAAGTGGAAAAGACAATTGCCTCCAACATTGGGGGCCCAGTTTAGACAGCCCTCCTCTCCCTGGCACAGGGGACTGTGGCCTCAGAGGCAGAGGAAGCAAGGCTGTGTGACAGGAACACTCAGCTGGGTCCTGCACAGAACACGTGGGTATCTGGAGTTCTCTGCACATCCCTCCGTCCACACGTGGTGTGGGCTTCTCCCATACGGAGGTGTGCACCAAGGAAATGCTTTGCTTTTCAACATGATACGCGCTCCTCAGCCCCAGAGGCTTCCTCTGCCACTTCATGTTCTTGCATTCTTCCACTTCATGTTCTTGCATTCTTCTACAGACACCCAGCACGGTGCGCCAGGACATCTGTCCCCTCTGCTTTGCCAGCCGTGGCCAAGCAGGGCCTTAAGTTGGATACATGGGAGGGGCACACAGTGAGTCACTTTCCCTCCTGTGCACCAGACGAGCTGCTTCTCTGGGCATGATGCCAGGTCTGATTGGGATCCCTGTGAAATGCCAGACTGGGGCTGCCTTCATTGTTTCAGGAAGGCCTGGGACTGAGAAAAATGGTGGGCTCAAGGCCAACCAATGTCCAGGGGTCAAGGTCCATTCAGCCCTGTGGAAGGAATATCCAGAATGGCAGAGGCTAGGAGAGACACTGAGCTGAGTTGGTCCAGCCGCAGGGAACACGCAGGCCCCTCACACCCGGCGAGAGTGGAGGCAAACACAGTTCCGCAGTGTGAGGGCCAGGGAAGCTGCCTTTCAGCTTGCCAAGGCACAGTGTTTGGCCACAGAAAGGTAAACCCCAGATAAACTTAATGAGCTCCCTGCCCGTGAAAGTTACGCTTCCTTGCCATAAAGACGCCCCAGAAGTCCCGTTGGGGGAGAGAGTCATGTCTTGCTGTAAAACGCCTGTGACAGGCTTGCAAAGTGCCTTCTGTTTTAGTCTCTTTTAAGCAATCTGGCCACCACTTGGGGTGGCCTGACAACCAGGTGACAGATGAAGGTGAAAGTTCTGTCCTGTTCTGAGTCTGGCCCCCACCACACTGCCACAAGCCTGAACTTCACTGTCCACTCTGAGCAAGTCCTGGGACCTTGGATGCTGGCCACAAGCTGCTGAGAAGTAGCAGCCTCCTCCCTCCACCTACTCCAGAGCGACGCCGAGGATTTCCAGTGTATCTGTCCTCTTGGTAAACAAACAAGATACAGATCTCTGCTAAGGCAGCCTTGTGATGAGGCAACCTTTGAGTTTCATGTCTCTAGACTTGCACAAATATTGAGAAAAACAAGTATTTGCATAGTGGTTCAGGGCATCCAGAGAAAACAGGGGAGTCGGGAGGAGGCAAAGAGAAGATAGGAATTAACTCTGGCAAGTGTGTGGACTGAGTACTAACACATTGGGGTCCGTTTAAAAGCAGGCCTCAGGGTACGAGGATGTCGCACACCGTGCCCTGTGTGCTTCAACGGGAGGCAAGCCATGGGCAGGGTCAGGACGCTGCGTTCCGGTCCCATTCCTTCCCCAAGTTCCCCGTGTGTCTTAGGTACCCTTGCCGAGCCTCCGTTCCTCATCTGTAAGAATGAGAAAGGACTAGTTCACTGTCTCAGGCTGGCCTACCCACATAAGGTGTCGAATTTACAGTTCCCTAGACCCTGCCCCAGGTGGGACCTGAGAATTGGAAGTTTCACCCATGCCGGCCCCAGCTTTATGTTCTGGGGAATTATCTGCTCTCTTTCAGCTCTTCTGTGACTAATTTTCTTCTCGACTAAGTCTCAAAGTGCCCCAGTCTTGTTCTCACCAGGGTCGGAATGCCCTACAGACCATGCAGGGCAGGGCTCCAGAAAGCCTTCTGAATGCAAGTTCTCTAATGACTCCCAGAAGAAAGATGCGGTAAAACTCGGAGAGTGAAGGGGAAGGAAAAGTGGGGGAGGGGTTCTGTTTAGCCCTCAGTTCTAAGAGACAAGTCACCCCATACAGTCCACATAGGTATCTAACAATTTTTTAAGTAAATTCACTTTTTGCCTTTGATCCAGATCCTGGGAGGCAAGAAAGAAACTTCAGCAAGGTAACCAGATCCTGGAGCCCCCAGGGCCGAACGGGCTCAGGTTCCCTCATCCTCTTTATCTGCTGTATTGCTCTGGTTTGCATCCAGTACAGAGCCCAACTCAAGCCACAGGCAACCACAGAGGGAGAAATGCAAATTTTAGAAAATATCTATATGTATCACAATAACTAATCATAAAGACCCAAATTAAAATTCACCCTAACATTCATCCACCCCAACTCCCTTTATTATTTTTTTATATTTATTTATTTTTTAGAGAGGGGAAGGGAAGGAGAGAAGGAGAGTATGTGGTTGCCTCTCATGCGCCCCCTACTGGGGACCTAGCCGGCAACCCAGGCTTGTGCCCTGACTGGGAATCAGACCAGCAACCCTTTGGTTCACAGGCCGGTGCTCAATCCACTGAGCCACACCAGCCAGGGCCATCCCTAACTCCCTGTAAAAAATGTCCTGGAGAGCTACTCTTCAGCTGCTCAATTCCTGGACAGCTGGTCATAGACAGAGTTTGCAGGGATCGGGCCAGGAAACCCCTTCACAACTGAATCTTCCCTGAAAAGTTTGGCGATTTGGTGAGAAGTAAATTCTCAAATCATAACTCACCCCTTTTCAAGAGAATGTCAAGATGCATTCCAAGGGCCAGTGGTAATCATTGTGGATTATTTGATTAACTGCCCCCGCCACACGCACACTCTACATTCTCTTCATTACTGGCCAGTGGTGCCTCTGACAAAAATAACATTACCTTCTCCGTTAGTTCCCTAAACCACAGGAAAACCTAATGGAATTAGCCTTGTGAGGCCACAGCCCCAGCACAGCCTGAAAGAAGTAGGGGCGGGACCCAGGACTCCTAAATCCTGGATGTGCGTATTTGCATCAGATCACTCCCTTCTCTTTATAAAATTCCCTAACTTCCTTTTGAAACGTTGGGGCCAACGTTTTTTTCAGGTTTTCCAGGGGAAGTCATGGTGTCAGCCAAGAACATTTGACTCGTGTGTCCTGGATATCCTAAAGACCTCTCAGGTTCACTCACAGTTGAGAAAATAACGCTTGCTTTGTATGCTCTCCCTCACCTCTCTGCTTCAGCCTGTCTTTTATCTGGGCTCTTCCTCCCCTCAGCTGCGCCCTGCCTTCTTCCTGCACCTCAGATAGGTACCCGAATGGCTGCTGAGGCTATCCTGTCCTCTCCAAACTGCTCTCGCCCACATCTTCAACCTCTGCTTCTCCACAGGCTCCTTTCTCTCCATCTTAATCCATCGGGCTGTCCAGTGTCCTCTCCACTCACTCACCAGCACTCCAGGCTTCCTTGCTGCCTCACCCACCGTCCCTCCTTCCCACGCCCCTATAGCTCCTATGACTACTCAGGTCCCAAATCTCGTGTCCCCAGGCCCCGACCTTACTAGACCCGACAGTCTTTTCTCCTCCCATTGTCCTGGCTTTTTGCAGACCCTTGGCCCTGCCAAACACCCTTGTCTTTCTGAAACTCTCTCACCCTCACCCCCCAGCCCTGGCAGCTCTACTCATATTCCTTTCTGACTGCACTTCCCCTCCCTTCCTCGGTGGCTTCTGATTGAGGGTTACCCTGTATGATACAGATGTTAATGCAGCCATTTGGAAAAGCCTGTCACAAAGGCCAGGTCATTTGCCAGGATGACCTTTATGTCATCCCTGGTTTTTCCCTGTTCCTCAGCCTGATCTCATCTCTCACTCTCACCCCATAGCTCACCCTCGCCCTCACTCTGACCCCACTGCTGACCAAACGCTTTGTGTGCCCCTCAGTGCTTAGTTTGCATTTTTCTGCAAATTTTTTGCATTTTTTCTTTTTTCCAGAGAGACCATTGCTTTCAACTATTATTATTGACTCAAGAACCCGTGTATCCTCCCTCACCTGTGGGCCGCAGGCTCACTTTCCCTGAGATGCCCCACATCACCTCACACGTCAGTGTCATTTTTATTTACTTAGTATCTTTACTTTCAAAAGGCATGAAAAAACTTAAGTATGATACAAAATAGGACAGTTTTTCATTGAAAAGAGCTGGAAGTGAGGGATAGCAAAAACTTCCTAACAACAGAGTCAATCACCCAGTAAAGAAATGAGCTGCTGGCCCCTGGAGTTGGCCGGGCAGTGGTACCTGCTGGTGCTGCTGGTCCTGGGGCCTGGGTGGCAAGTGGGAGCAGGTGACCCAGGAATCTCCCTCCCTCTCAGGATTCTGGCAGTTGGAAACAGGAGCACAGATGAGCTCATCTAAAGGGAGCGGAGAAATTCAACCTCCTGAAGTGAACTCAATTCAGGTGGGCCTTGTACTGGCCTGGGTTGTCAGTTATAAGAATCTGAAACTAATTCTGGCTACTTAAGTAGAGAAGGCATTTACTGCAAGGAAATCAGGCAACCCACAGAGTTGCTGGGAAGACCGGAGAACCATGAGAAAATGGCCAGAAACCAGGGACAGGTGGGCAGCACGGGAAGGGACTCCCGCACTAGCAGCCCCCCCGGGAGGAGGCACTGGATGACGCAGACACCAGGACAGAACCTGAACAGTCCCTGCTGGTTCTCGTTGCTTGCTCCAGATTTAAAGTCTGATAATGCCTGAGTTTAAGTCACACTGCATAGTTCACAACAATCAGAGGCAATATCTGACCTTTAAATCATCTGCAGTGGGAAGCAGATTCTCACCTGCCACCAAAATTCATGGAATGTCAGATTCCCCCAAACATGGGGAAAGGAGTTCAGTGGCTGAGTGGCCAAAAAATGAGATTACCTCCACAGACAAAACCGCCATATCCCCCCCCCCCCCCCCCCCCCCCCCCCCCCCCCCCCCCCCCCCCCCCCCCCCCCCCCCCCCCGCCAACCCTCTTATTCCTATCAATGGGCCACCATCTCTTCGGATACCCAGCGTTAAAATTTAAATCACTGATTCTTCCTCCTACCACCCATACTGCAAATTTAATCAGCCTCCAAGCATTCCGACTAGCTGTTTCCAAGGGGTTGCTGGTTCAATTCCCACTCACCTTTTTTCCCCATTCCCACTGCTATCTTCATTCAGATCCCTATCCTCTCTCCACACTCATGAAACCAGTGTTCCTCATGCAACTGTGCTTTGCAGGATCAAGCATGCGGGCCTCCTAAGGCTTCTCAATGTCCCAACACCCAGGACACTAGTAGGGGAGTTAAGATCTCTGTAAATAACTCAGGAATCTGCATGCAACAAGCAAACATGTAGCAAGCAAGCAATATACTCTAGGGGTCAGAGGGGAGATGTCACTTCCAACTGGGGTAATCACTGAAGACTTCAGAAAGGTACAGCAGGTGAGCAGGGCGGGCTTTGAAGGAGGGATTGAACTTAACATCCAAAGATGGCTGAGAGAGGCATATGGAGGAGGCAGGATTGCAAAGGCAGAGACCACAGTGTAGGGTTTGTCTGGGGGGTTGCTGAGAGGCTGAGTCTGACTGGAGAGGAGGGCAGCGGGTCTGGAATTTTAGGGTTGACTTGTTAGGTGTGCTGATGCTCCGGGCTCCACTTCTGATTCCATAGGTCTGGGGTTGGGTTTAACTGGCTTCCCAGATAACAATGGGCAAGTGGTTCAAATATCGCACTTCAAGAAACATTGCTTGGAGAGCTTGGGTAAAGAACCTGAAGGAGATGCAGCTGCAAGGTAGGCTGGAATCAGTCATGGAGAGCCATAAATGTCAGTATTGGAACCTTTATTCCGGTGGCTAATTGAAAGTTTTATCAGCAGGTAAATGATCAGATCACACTTATGTACATAGAATCTGTTGGCAAAGGATCATGAGACACAAAGGCCAGTAAGACACTTTTTATAATGATCAAGTGAGACAAAAAGGGTCTCAGCCAGGATGGTGGCAGTCAGAATAAAAAGGCACATGAAGGGTGGGAGAAACACTTCAAAGAATCTGCAGGGCTCAGGTGACTATAACAGGTGTGGGGGTGGGATAAAAGTTGTCGAGTTTATTCAAGGTACCTAACTTAGGTAGTTAGAAATGGTGGTAGCACCCTGACTGGTATGGCTCAGTGGACTGAGTGCGGGCTTGTGAACCAAGGGGTTGCTGGTTCAATTCCCAGTCAGGGCACATGCCTGGGTTGTGGGCCAGGTCCCCAGTAGGGGGCGCATGAGACACAACCACACACTGATGTTTCTCTCCCTCTCTCCTTCCCTTCCCTTCTCTCTAAATATACATAAATAAAATATTTTTTTAAAAGAGTCTGTTTTTTAAAAAAGTGGTAGCAACCACTAAAAAATTCAGAGCAGCAACTGATTTGGGAAGGACTTGGTGAATTTGCCCTTGCAGACATGCTGAGTTTCAAGTACCAGTAAGACTTATGGGAATAAGCAATGGACAGAGATGGAAAATGGAGCTCTGTGCAGCAGTCTGGGCTGGAGACCTAGACAAGGGACTCAGCAGGTACTAGTAAATGGCATGGAGATAGAGGTGACAAAGTAGACCCCTGAGTAGGAGAATGAAGGGGGGTTAGAGAGAGAAAGAGGGAGAGAAATAATGAATAAATCATCTAGCCCCGGCTGGTGTAGCTCAGTGGAGTGACCGCAGGCCTGCAAACCAAAGGGTCGCAGGTTTGAGTCCCAGTCAGGGCACATGCCTGGGTTGTGGGCCAGGTCCCCAGTTGGGGGCACGTGAGGGGCAACCACACACTGATGTTTCTCTACCTCTCTTTCTCGTTCCCTTCCCCCCTCTAAAAAAGTAAATAAATAAAATCTTTCATGAAGAAGAAGAAATCATCAGAGAAATGAGTGAAATCAAATGATACAATGCCCCAGAAAAAAAAATAAATGTTAATGAGGTGGATGGGCATATGGCCAAGCAATGGGGAGGATCAGGGAAATAAGGTCTAGGGAAGGAGCTAAAAGTGTTATGAACAAGATCATCAATAATCTTTGCCAGGGAAGTGGGGGAATCTTGGGAGGAGAAGCCAGATTACAGTGAGTTGAGCAGGTACATGAAAGTCTCCAGACTAGAGCAGCAGTTCTCAGACGTTTTGGTCTCAGAAGCCCCTCATACTCTTAAAAATTACTGGAAACCGCAGAAAGCTTACATATTTTTTAGACTATAAATACGTAAAGGTCACCAGCTCAATTCCCCCCCCCCACCACCAAATTTGAGAGGAATAATGGTTGTTAATGCTGCTGTTGAGTTCTGTTTGCATTTACATTGGTGAAATATTATTTATGTTATTAAATATTTAACCACATTTTTTGCTTCAAAAATTTTTTCCCTATTTTCCTCCTCTAAAACCTAGGTGCGCCTTGTGGTCTGAAAAAAATATGGTAATTCCTTTTAAAATAAGAATGTCATTGACACATTTTATATTAAAAGTATATTCTCCAAAAGAAAAAACTGAGGGCCATTGTTTTCTGCAGGGTCTGCTAAGAAGAGAATCCACCTTGTCTTCAGTTTCTCTTTGACTTCGTACCATATAAGTCACATGGACAGATAAAGGCAATGAAAGACAACTCGTTCCCGTGCAGAATCAGTAAAGAACAAAATGGAAAAACGGTCCCTCACTATGTTTCAGGAACCCTTTACCTATAAAAATGAGAAGAAATGTAGGGAAAACTATACTTCCACCTCAAATGATTTAAAGACATTCTTTTAAACCAATAGTTTAACTAAACAGTTTAAAGCAACCTTATTTTAAACTGATCTTTCAATGGAATGGTGACATTCCAGTCTGAAAGAATGGCCTAAGAAGGGAGAGAGCAGGCATCTATTTTAAGCTCCATATAAATTAAATCTTTTATGAATGTAATAACCCCCATTTATCTTTTAAGTACATAAACATTTCCTCTTTATTCATCCAAACAGCCATGCAAAAAGATGAAATCTAACCCACAGCACAAATGTAGAAACAAAAGCAGGAGAAAGAGTAAATGACATATAGGGTTATGCCATTACAAAGTGGGAACGAAGTCTAACCTCATTAAATGTGTTACAGACACACTAATAAACATCCATGAAATGATGAAATACTAAACTTGGTCTTATCGTCCAGGTAAATTAGGGTGGAAGGGGAGGCACTAAATTACTTAAAATAAAACTTAATTCTTTTTCTACAGATTCCTTAAATTCCACTTTCAACTTTTTGCACTAATTTGCACAGGACACAGTACCATTTACTACATGACAGTCAAGTTTCCAGTTAAGAAATGGGTCACAATGAGATGAGAAGAATCAGGAAGAAAAGCCAGCCTGCTGAGGAGGATAACTGAGGGAAAAGACAGAAGGAGGGTGGGTCCTTTATGATACAGTTTAGCCACTGTACTGATTCTAGAGCCATCTACCTTCCAACTTCTTGCCATGAGAAATAATTAACATCTTTGTTTTTATTTTTTAAGATTTTATTTATTTATTTTTAGAGAGAGGGGAAGGGAGACAGAAAGAGAGAAAAACATCAATGTGTGGTTGCCTCTAGCATGCCCCCTACTGGGGACCAGGCCCACAACCCAGGCATGTGCCCTGACTGGGAATTGAACTGGTGACCTTTCAGTTCACAGGCCACCACTCAACCCACTGAGCCACACCAGCCAGGGCTTGTTTGTTTTTTTTTTTTTTTTTAATTAAAAAAAAAGAAAGAAAAAAAGAAAGATGAAAAGGAAAGACACTCATCATAAACTTTTATACAGGATTCATCAAAAAACTTTTTTTCTTGGAACAAAGTGGTTAAAAACATGGATTTTCTAAAGACATATAAATGTGGAGCTGCAAAGATACACAAAGCTGAAATATCTGGAATCATTTTGCTGCCTGTCATCCTCAGCAAGATCACAAAGTGCTCAAAAATTCTTTGACCTTCTCAACTAGACTGTCGTGTTTGTCTTTGAAGTCTTCATTAACGTCCAGTGTTAAGACAGGCACTTCTTGTAGATCCAAGCTGGTTTTCAGTGTTCTCTGCAGCAGCCAGCTTCCACGCGTATAGTAAAGCTTCTCTAAATATTCCAGAGGAATACCTTATTCTTCCTTTCTTCCCCATAAATCAAGCATTTCTCTGGAGTGACTCAAAGATAAATGATTCCACCTAGTTCAAGGCTTTGGTCAAACTGGTTATTCATCCAGTCATGCCAATCTTGATAACTTGTCCACTCTGTTTCATTCATGCAGTCAGATTCATACAAATTTAATGCAGAAATATACCTGTCACTCACTATACACAAGCATTCAAAAAAGTAAATATGTCTCTGCATCTTTGAACTTGCCATTGAGAGAGGCAAGCTGAGCTCCTATTCACTGAGGCAGGCATATGACTGGAAGGTAAAAGACCATCCTTCAAGTTTCTCAATGTCCATCACCTGAAGAACATTCCTATCACTTTTTCTGCGATGTTGTCAGTTCCTGAGATGCATCTTGAACACTTTCAACATTGCACCATCTGGCAACAGGTTCTGGAACCACTTCCCAACCCTGGCAGACTTGTTTAAGGATATTCGTAAATGTTGACTTCCCTGCAGTGATGTTCCCTTGGAGGGAGATTTTCTTGAGGCCGGTTCCCTCAGAGCTGGTCGAAGGAGATGGGCAGCCCCTCTTGGGTGGGGTGGCCATTCCTCATCTTGCAGAGCCTGGAGTGCATCTGGCAGGCAGAGCTGGAAGTGGCCACAGGTGCTTACACCCTCAGCAGCCGCAGAAAGTGGCCTGACTTGCAGGCTGAACCCCAGGCCTTCATAGGATATCCCACCTGCAGGTCTCTGGGTTGATTTTGGCGGATGGAAGCAGCTGGCGAGGGAAGTGCACCTGGGGCTGGGGTGCACCTGTGGCAGGGACAAATGCACCCCCAGCCACAGCTCCTCCGACTGCTGCGTGCCCTCCCAGCAAGTCAATTCACAGCTGCTTTGGCATTTAATCTGTTGCTCTGGGTAAGGTAGTAAAGAAAATCCAGTCTTGCACAGAAACGAGGGTGGAAAAGAGATTACACTTGGAGAACCACTGGTACAGAGGACTCTCTCAGAAGTTTGACTGTGGGGGGTAGTAGGAGAACAAGAGTAACGAGTGTGGAGAAGAAAGTTTTTAATTTAAGGATAAGAAGAGATCAACTGTGATCACTGGTAAAAAGAGAAGGCTCCTGGGGGCAATGGAAGTAAATGAATGAGAGAGTGAAGAAATCAAATGAACCTAACTCTTACTGAGTTTCTCCTAGGTGCCAGGCACTGTCACGCATTAATGAAGGTCACTCAAAACTTACAAGTCTCTGAGATTGATAATATCTTTTTTCTTCTAATGAGGAATTTGGAACTGAGAGAAGATAAGCAGCTTTTCCAAGGCCATACAGAGTTACCTTTAAAAATATAAATCAGATCATGCCACTCCCCTTTGATAGCCTATCATTGCACTTCTAGTAGCAGGTGAGAAAACTGAGCGACAGAGAGGATAATTAACTTGTCTGAAGTCATACAGTTTGCAAAGAGCAGATTTGAACGCAGGCACTGTCTCCAAAACCTACATGCCTAACCAAGAAATCCAAACTCCTTACCTTGGCTTACAGAGTCCTAAATGCTCTGGCTCTTCTCGCCTTCCTCTATGATCTCTGTCACACCACTCTCCCCAGTCTCACTGGCCTCTCCGTTTGTCCAAACTGGCAAGCTCATTTCCACCAGATCCTTCACACAGACTGAAATGCTCCTTCCTAGTTTTCACAGGGTTAACTTTATGTCATTTATCTCGGCTCAGATGTCACATTAGGACATCCCTGACCAATAAAAGTCCACCTAGTCTCTATCACATTACTCCGTACTAATGCTCTGAAGAACTTGTACCATAATTTTCTTGTTTCTTCTCTTATAGACATGCTCCCCCCACCCCCGAATAGATATACGGGTTTTCAGATCAGGGAGCTTGTCTCTTCGGTCACCGGCTATGTCCGGAGCCTTGGAAGGAGCCTGACACACGGAGAAGACTCAATGAGTATTTGTTGAATGAATAAATGACTCTTCAATGAAGGAGACAATCCAAAGACTTAGGCCCGCGGTTGCGAGAGCGCGAGTCGCAGCGCTCGCGAGGCATTCTGGGGATTGTAGTTCAGTCTCCAACCCCGGTGGCGCGGGCTTGCGCACTGAGCGCTGTCTACGCTCCGGGCGGATTGAGCGGCGCTGTTGTTGCTATGGCTTCTGAGTCCCTCCGCGGGAGGAAGACCGCCCAGCTAGGCGCCCGCTAACTTCCGCAACGACTCAGACCCGGTAGCGGAAGAAATCCTGCGCGGTGCGTCTGGGGAACCGGAGAGCAGGGCTGGGGGGCGTGGGGGAACCGGAAACCCAGAAGCCGGTGGGGAGCCGCGAAAGTGTTTTCTTTCTGATTTGCTGAGTATAGTCCACTCCCACGGCTCTGTGAGTAAAGGCTCTTCACCATCCCCATTTTATCCATGGGCTAACTGAATTGGATAGGTTAAGTGGTTTGTTCGAGGTCTCCCTCCCAGAAAGTGGCAGAGCCAACCTTGGAGCCCAGACCTGCCTCTTTCAGTCACTGTGCAGTCCCAGCACTGTGTGCTTGGGCTCACACTCCTGGTGAAGCCCCTCTCATCAGTGGCGTGGGCTGGCCTGCCGCGCTTAATCCCACCCTGTTCAGTCCCGACGGGATTCTGAGTGAGGTCTTCAAGTTCCACCCCTCCCACCCAGAATGTGAAAATACGGATAGATAAGACAAAGTTATATTAATAAAATATCAGGGCATGTTGAAAGCAAAGAAAAGTACACTCAATGTAGTGAGATTCTGTTAGCCTCCTTTAACCTGTGGTTTAATAGACATGGAAACAGGTTCAGAGACGTTAAGTAACTGTCCTTGGTTTACAGAGTTTGTGGGTGGAACGGAGATTCCAACCTAGTTTTCTCTGCCTTCAAAACCTGTGTGCTTTATATGCTACCTTTTTTAAAAATTAATGACCTAAATTTCTACTTATATGGCAGCTGCATCATGTAGACCAGTTATTCTCCGTGGGCCCCAGACCAGCGTTCAGCAACTAAGAACCTGTTAGAAATGCACATACTTGGGCCCCACCTCGGGCCCACTGAGTTAGAAACTGAGAGAGGAGCCTAGCAATGCGTTTTAACAAGTCCTCCAGGTTAGTCTGATGCGCCCTAATGTTTGAGAACTACCAGTGATTCACCTAGGGATCAGGTTAAAATGCAGAATCTTTCAGAAAGTCTTGGGAGAGACCAGAGATTCTGCCTTTCCAACAAATGCCTGGGTGATGCTGAAACTGCTGGTCCATGGACTGTACTTTGAGTAGTGGTTCTCAAACTTAGATGCACATTAGAATGACATGGGGAGCTTTAAACAAAAAAAAATAGGACACCTGGGCCCCACCCCTGACCAAATGAATCAGAACCTCTGGGGTGTGGCAGCCAGCAAAAACCCACTGGGTGATTCTAACATACAGTGAGGGTTCAGAACCCCTGGTGTGGGGTTTGGAGTAGGGCAGCCATGGATTTGAATCCCTGCACTTCCATTCATCAACTGTTTGACCTTGAGCAAGTGACTTAACCTCTTCTGGCCATATTTGTCTCATTTATAAAATGATTATAAGTAATACTTGGCTTGTAAGGTGGTGAGAGGATGCTATGACATGTGTACCTGAAGCACCTGGCTCATAAGGGTGCTCCAGATAAAAACTGGGGAGGTGGGCAAACCTGGGGAAGTCTGTGCTGGGGATTTTGCACTATAACCTGGTGGAAGTGAGTAGTCCACTGCATACTCTAGCCTGCTGTAGCTGCCATCTGTGCGCTCTTCCCGCAGGCAGCCAGCAGCGTGGGAACATGGCGGTGAGCCACTCAAGGAAGGAACGGACCATCTCTGAGAACAGCCTGATCATCCTGCTGCAGGGCCTCCAGGGCCAGGTAACCACTGTGGACCTGCGGGATGAGAGTGTGGCCCATGGACGCATAGACAATGTCGATGCTTTCATGAACATCCGCCTGGCCAAGGTCACCTACACGGACCGTTGGGGGCAGCAGGCTGAGCTGGATGACCTCTTTGTAACAGGCCGTAATGTCCGTTACGTCCACATCCCAGATGATGTGAACATCACCAAGACCATTGAGCAGCAGCTGCAGATGATCCATCGCGTGCGCAACTTTCGCAGCCTGGGGCAAGGCCGACGGGAATTTCCCACCAAAAAGTATAAATGAACCTGTCCCTTCAGCAAGCCCTAGTCACCACTCAGGTTCCTCCGGGGTTCTGCTGAGCCAACTGCCCGCTATCCCTCCCTGCCAAGAACCTGGGAAGGGAGCAGGGCCAGCCCAGAAACTGGGATCTGACACACCACACCTATCACAGCTGCCTTTCACAGGGTTCTACCTCCAAGACTCACCCTAGGGCCCAGAATCCTGTGTATCTGTGGCCTTGGGGGAGGTGACAACCCCCTATCTTTTGATCATTTGTATTTGAATCTCTGATTTACTGATTCGGGAAATCTGTCAAATAGTTTTCAACCCTCTCCCCATGAGGATTATTCAGTGTGCTCAGCCTCAGCCATCCCTAAGTGCCCCATTTGTCTTGCAGTTGTGTTTGTTTTCTCATAAAAGTAAACTTGGACATAAACAAGTGTGTGCTTCATGCTTTCCCTGATGAGCGCAGGCTCCCTCTTGGCCCATTGCCCTAGGGTGCTGGGTCTCAAACTTGGCTGCACATCGGAATCACCTGTCCCACCCTCGCCTATTTCAGATTTAATTGGTATGGGGCATGGCCTGGGCACTGGATTTTTGTAAGCTTCTCACGTGGTACTAATATGCAGCAAAGTTTCAGAATTGTGATAGGAGAGTCATTCAATCAGTCTGGTTAGGTAGAAAGTGGCTTTTCTGTTCAGACTGCCTGTTGAGGGGGCTGTTGGTCTCATTGCTATTTCTTGAGGTGGAGAGGTTGGAGAAGTCCTGGGCCCACCTCCCTCAAGTGTGGGAACTCATCCAACAGCTAGAAATCAGGCTCCTGTTCTGAGACTCACTGGGTCCTCAAGGGACAGGGGGTTCTGGAAGTTGGAACCCAAGTCTTTGTTATCACTGCCTTGCAGCCATACCAGCCCTCCCACGGGCAAACAGCCATCTCAGTAAAAGCTCCATGCTGTGGAACTAGAGGGTTTGTCTTCATCAAACAAGTATCCAGGCCTACTGAGCACACATTGGCAGTAAGATTTGGTCCTGTTAGGAGGGGGGCTTTTAATCTAGTGGGAGAGGTGATCAGGAACCACAGAAACGAAACCCAGCCTGAGAACTGCTTCACAAGAGTTTTGAATAGGGCAGGGTCCTCCACCTTAAGCTGCTGTCATGTCTTGAGGGAGATTTGAGAGGAGTGTTCATTTGGGCACAAGCAGCTCAAGGTCATTACATTCACATTCCAACACAGTCTGTCAAAGAGTTGTCCTTGGATTGTCTCATCAGAACCAACTGGGATGTGTCCAGGGGAGCCACCTTCCGGCTCCTACTTTCCCTAGACATGAACCAGCATCGAACTTGGGACTCTGCATTATTAATTTACATTTAAACTGAGACAGAGCCTGCCATTTAAAGAACCAGGTAGCCCTGACAGGCATGGCTCAGTAGATTGGGTGTTATCCCGCGAAGTGAAAGATCGGGGATTCGATTCCCTGTCAGGGCACATGCCTGGGCTGTGGGTCTGGTCTCCAGCTGGGGGTGTGCCAGAAGCACCCCTTCAATGTTTCTCTTGCGCATCCCTTCCCCTCTCTCCTTCCATCCTTCTCTCTCAAAATAAATGTCTTTTTTAAAAATATAAATAAGTAAGAGCCAACTACTCACAATTAGGCTTCTGATACTGTACTTCACTGTAGCCCAGAGGTCCTGGAAGCTGATTAGACTCTGCCCTTACCCTTCAGGAGATGACAGTGGATCCCAGCAGGGAGAAAACCACTTCTGAGTTTCCAGGCACCTCTGACAGTCAGAGTTAAGGGAAACAACACCACAAGGTGACTGCTGGTAAGAGAAAGCAGAGGGCAGGCGTGGAAGGGAGGTCCTCACTGAACAGGTTCACATACAACCAGTGTGGGGAGAGCCACCCGGTCTGGAACGAAGCACTGGTAGGAGCCCCCACAGCAGCCTCCCTTGCACAGGTTTCCTGTGTGTCTGCAGATGTTTCCAATTTCAAGAGGGCTTATCCGGGGTGTCGGACTCATTGTCGGGGTGGGGGGGCCCACATCAGCCTTGCAGCTGCCCTCAAAGGGCCGACTGTGATTTCAGGACTGTATAAATGTAACCACTTCTTAACTAGGGGCAAGGAGCTCGTCGCCGCCTCCGGGTAGAAACAAGGTGCCTGCCGGATAAGACAAGGTGAAGGGCTAGATTCAGCCCGTGGGCCTTATGATTGCCACCTGTGGCTTATGCTATGAGTTTGGCCTGGGGGTGGAAGAAAGGTCTAGCTCTGAGGCTTTTAAGTGGTGTGCCAGAGGCTTTTACATCCTCAGCAGAGCAAGGGAGAGCCCCCAGGCCAGGGTGGAGAGAAGGGCCAGTGCAGATTGCTGGAAAGAAAGATGTATTTCATAAGCATTGTGAGCCAGACAGACCTCAGCAGAGCCGCTGTTGGCACAGGGAGGACAGGTGGGCAGGAGAGGAACCAGGCCCCACTGAGACACACTCATGCTGAATCCCTGGATAGAGCACAGCTAAATCTTCAAGCCCCAAGGTTATGGGTCTTTTGGCATCTGGTCCTGGGTTGCTGGGAAAGGCAGTCAGGGGTCCAGGTAGGGGCTGAGGGAGCTCAGTGTCCACTAGGCTATTGGAAGCCAGGAATTCCCTGACTGCTGCTGATCATTCATCAAGGAACATCACGGACAAGGGTCCTGCTCGCAGGGAACCGACATCTTAGAGGGGGAGACTAACAATAAACAACCTAAAACTACTAATAGATGTCACGAAGGAAATAAACAGCACTTTGAGAGAGAGTAGAGAGGTGGCTTTATTTGGGAAAATGTGGCCTGAAGAAGTGAAATTTAAACTGAGAAGGAACTTGGCATTTAAAGAGCCAAAGGAGCCCTGGCCAGGTAGCTCAGTTGGGTAGAGCATCGTCCTAATACGCCAAGGTTGCAGGTTTGATCCCCAGTCGGGGCACATGCACAAATCAACCAATGAACTTATAAATAAGTAGAACAAGTCGATGTTTCTCTCTCTTTCTTTCCCCCTCTCTCTCCCTGCTTCCTCTTTCTCTCTAAAAACCAATATTAAAAACATTAAAGAGCCAAAGGGGTGGAGGGTAGCCAAAGGAAGGTGGAAGAAACTGCTGGTGCAAAGGTCCTGAGGTGGGAAAGCTCAGAGTACCACTGAGGCAGCAGAAATGGGAGAGGTGAGAGGCAAGTGATGCAAAGACCTCTGGGTAAGGAATGTAGCTGGTTTCAATTTCTGGTGTGTAAGAAACATAACTTGAACTTTCTCTAACAACTGAATTCATATTTCACCTCACAGAGCCAGACTAGCAGAAATTTATTTGCAGTCATTTCAAAGTCCCCTCCCCCACCCAACTTTCCTTGGAATTGGTTGAGTTCTAGAACATTTCCTTTCAAGATGCCAAAGCGTGGGGAGTGTAGTCTGATCTGGTGGTCATCCAATCACACTAGCACACACCAAGATGTCCCTGTTTTGTTCTGGCCTTTTGTTTCCTACCCACTCAGGTTGCATAGATTCGTGAGGGCTTAGTTCCGGTGTTCTGCCATCGGCCCACTCAGGTTGCTGTTGCATTGCTCCTATCTGACCAAAAGACCTCCTGACCTCTCCCTTCAGTGAAACCCATACCCCCCTCAACGTTCAGATTTTTATCCTATTTTTCCCAAGCTAGTCAGGCCCAAATTCTTAGTCTCGAGCTAGTTAGGCCCTGTTGACCAAATGCAGCACACAGCTGTTTTCTTCAGAGGGTTTTGTTACTTGCTGGCACTCCACCAGGAAAAAGCGCACAACTTTCCCTGCTTTTCTGTCCCTGAGACCCAGCCGATCCCCGCCAGCTACAAGGCGGAAGAGGATCTTCTCTGTTCTCAGGGACCACCGCCCCCAAGTCAGTCTCCCAGATCCCCCTGTTACGCAGCTTTCTAAATTTGTATCTGCTTAGAAATTCTTTCCATTCCTCCCTGAAGGCTTAGGCCTGTAGAATTCAGAAGCTAAAAATGAACTCTGCCTTCTGTTGTATCACTTGTTTCCTGACGTAAGGAAAGCAGATTAACCTAACTATCTGCATAGAGGAAAGGCCTGTGGAACAGCAAGGAAAAGAAAAAAAAAAAACCTTTCAAATGTCATCACCCCATCAAAGTTTGGATTCTGTGCTACTCACATTGTGGATTTGGTTCAAGCCCGTACACACATCAGTGTGGCGGTCCTACCTGAAGACTGAGTCCTCAGGAATTCTGAGTGCTCAGGTAGTATGGCATGTCCCCTCCCTCCCCTTCTGTTCCTGGAGAGAAGCGTGCAGGGGTCTCTCTCTCATTTTCGAGAGGGGACTACTACAAGGGCTCTAGGGAGACCCAGGTGGGCAGGCAGCTTGCACTTTATGTCTCCTTGATCCAGCATCTCCCGTTCTCAGCTGCACTGCATGGGACTTGAAGGGACTTGAAGGAGAACATCCAGTTCAGTGATTTCCAGTCTGGCATCCCTGGCTGAAGGATCCCTGAGGGCAGTAGGGGTCCCTTGCATTCAATGTTCCAGAAGGACCCAGAGAAATGGCACAGAGTATGTGAAAGGTAACCAAGCTAGCTAGGTCTCTGCTGTGCGCTGGAATTATACCAACAGTATGGTGGTCACCCTGGCTTGCTCCTCCTGATCACAAGGTCTAATGCTTATGATGCCAGGCTTTAACCAAGAGAAAGGGAGAAATGACTTGTCGCAGGTTGTACAGGAGACAAAATCTTACCAAATGGGAGGCTCCTGCAGAGGGAAAAATACTCACAAGCTTTGATAGTGAGAAGGTTGGGAACCACTGGTCCTGCCAAACTGTCACTTTGAAGTGGAGGAAACAGGTCCAGTTTCTTCAGCAGGAAGGGGAAGGGACTCTCCTCGGGTTCTGTGACTAAGTTAGTGGCAGAATGCCAAAATGGTCATCATCAGTAGCTACTGCTTGTTGAGTCTCACTGTGTGCCAGGCCTTGTGCCGGGGCCCCACATGCTCAGGAGGGCGGCGCTGTAGTCTCTTTGGTCCTACTGGATCTCCAGTATTTAGCTCAGTGCCCTGCACCTAGTAGGCCCTCCACAGAGCTTTGTGGAGTGACAGAATCATCTCATTTTATCATTACAACAACCCTGGAGGTATGTATTAATAGTCCCATTTTACAGATGAGGGAGCAGATCCAGAGAGGTTAAGTGACCTGCTCAAGGTTGAAGGGCCAGTGAACAGCAAGCAGAGTGGGGATTTGAACTCAGGTCTCTACGACTCAAATTCCATGATACTACACTACGCTATTCTGCTTCCCAGCACTTCCAACCTCACACTGAAGACAGAGTACAAAGAGTAGCGTCCTGCTCATCTTAGTGGTGGTACCCAGCTACCAAGTATGGGCCTGGCACTCAAAACTTGTCATACCCACCCAGGCCTTGGGGCTTGGCCACAAAGAGGAGCCAGAAGCCAGCCAGTGAGAAGGATCTGAGTAAGCTTATCAGAGTGGAAGGTCTCTTCCTCTCCTGTGAAAGGCAGACCTACCTATACCTCATCGAACTACCATCTCATGCTATTGCAACAGGCGTCACTTTGTTTTGGCAGCGATGTCTGCCAGTATGCCCAGAGCTGCAGAGCCGACAGGAAAGTATGTCACTGCGTGAGTGCGTATGTCTCATGTTGGTGTCTTGATGGCAATTTTTCATTTCCTCTGGCTGGCACCTTTAGTTTCCATTCATTACCTCTTCTCTTCCCCTCTTTCTCTTCCTCCTCCTCTCCTTTGTTAAAATCCTATATTTTGAATCAGCTGAGTGTCTCCTGGGGGTGGGCATGGTGGTGTCAGCTCCTAGTGATTCATCTAGCTGATAATTAGAGCTCTGGAAAACCCAAAATTCATTCCTGTCAGAGTCAGGGCTTCCGGGATCCCTAGGCTTTTCCCTTTGTCAGAGAGGAGAGCTTTGGGGGCAGGGCCCTGGCTTCTTTGTGCCTGACTTTCTGTCATCCTCTTCATCAGAGCTCTGTAACTGAGGCTGATGTGAGCACTTACTTGCCGGGTCCTGTGAGAAGCTGTTTGCACTCTCACTGAATCCTCACAGTGATCCCACGAAGTGTTATCCCAATTTTGACACATGGGGAAGGCTAAGGAACTTAACACTTATCATTCAGCTTGTAAGGAATGCAGTAAGGATTCAAATCCAATCTTTTCAGAATCTGCCAAAGTTGGTTCAGATCAGTCCTGCCATTACAAGCTATGTGTCTTTGGAAAGGTTACTTCCATTTCAGAAATCTGGATTCTTCATCTGAAACAGACTCCTAACCCAATGTCTCTAAAGTGCTTAACACAGGGTGTGACACATCAGTAGGAGCTGTTTTGATTACTATTGTTACTCAGCCCCATCAGCTCATTGGCCACCAGGCATTCAGATACACAAAGAGATGACAAAGAAGGCAGCTAGACACACATACCAACTCTTATGTCCTGGCACTGCCTGTGTGAAGATGACAAACGCACATACACGTAAGTGCCTGCTCACAGGCCCTAGTAAAACCCAGCAGTGCACACAGGCTTGGACACGTGTGCTCGCATGGGTACAGAGTGACTCAGGGGACAGCTGGCAAGACACAGGGATTCAGTCATCTGCAGCAAGCACCGCAGCTCACACCTCTGAGACAAAGAAGTGACGGCCATGGTCGCTGGTGCTGCTGCCACTGAGCCCTTTTAGCTGCTTCTGCATGCCAGGGGAGGGAAGCCAGGCTCTCCCAGGGCCCCAGTGAGTCAACAGCCTGATGCAATCAATCCCTTTAAAGGGCTCATCTGATGGTGCAAGAAGCTGATTCACGGAGGGCGTGGTTGCTGGAGGAGGAGGAGAAAGGGACCGAAACTGCAACAGGAGGGACTGAGGTTAGGTGGCTAGAATCGTTAATAGAACTCTTCACTGTGAACCTCCCTGTCAAGGCTTCGCGGATCTTCGGGTTGAAGCGGGTTTTCAACAAAAGCGAGGGGCCCAGAGGGAAATGCATTGTGAGGGCTAAGACAGGAATTCCTGTAATTTATTGAGTCAAAAGGCAGCGCTCTCCGCACTGAACTCCAGAAACCGATAAATGGGGATCAAAGAAGAACCATTTTTCTGATAAATATACTGCAACTGGCCGACCTTACAACTGCTGGAGACTTCACCAAACCCGGCAGAGAGAAACTGTAGGGCACCGGAGGTGCTGTGGAGTAGGGGCGGAGATCTTGCCTCTAGCCCAGGCTCTCCGCAGGCTTGGGGCGGGGGGGTGTGTGTGTGTGTGTGAAGGTAAGTACCGCCCCTTTAGACCCTTTAGAGTCTCAGCCTCCAATCGTTTCACAGGACCCCACCCTGAACCAATCCACAATCGAAATCTGGCCTCTTGCCTGAAGGCTTCCACCCATCGTCAAGACGGTGCCCAATCCCAACGCCGAGAGGCGATAGACACGGCCGAGGGGCGGGGTCCTGTGAGGGGCGGGGCTGAGGCTCAGTCCAGGAGGCGGGGGCGGTGCGTCACTTCCGTTGTCAGGTGGCGGCGCCGCAGCCATGGAGGGAGGCAGCGGCGGCGGCTGCGGCTCGGGTGGCTGCGCTGGGAGGCGGTGGTGAGCGGCTCCCACGCCCCCGGCCCGGCCCCGGCCCCCCGGGACGGAGCTCCGAGCAGTCCCGGCTCCGGGCTGCAGACTATGGGCGAGCAGCGCTGAACACCGGGGGAAGGTGAGGGCGGGGGTCCGGGAGCAGGGAACCGGGCGGGGGTGCGGGTTTTCTGGGCGGGCCTCAGCGGCTGAGGTAGTGGGACCGTGGTGACAGCCCAAGGCCGTCCGTCTGTGGTAGAAATGGCAACAGCAAATGCCCCCTCTTCTACTGGGGTCTGCTGTTCCCGGGCGGCGGGGGCGGGAGCTGCTGTGCGCCGGAGATGGGGGGCCGTGGGGAGCCTCAGTCCCGAGAAAGCCCTAAGAGGTGGGCACTGACTGCCAGCCTTGCCTGGAGTCATTCCACCAGCAAGTGAAGGCACTGGCGTTTGAGCCAGCTAGGTTTTTCCCAAGAGACACCCTCTGTCTCTCCATGCTTCCCTCCTGATCCGAGAGTGACTAGAAAGTTAGGAAGAGTCCCCAGGGAGAGCGAGCCAGTGCTTCCAACAGGAGCCCTCGCCATTGGCACGGGCATCATCGCTGCTGGGGAATTTTCGCGTCCCGGGCGGCGTTCTGGTGTGGGAAGAGCTACCTGCTTGCCAGTCCTGCGTTTCGGTTGGCCTTTTCCAAGGAGAAAGCCTGCCGCTGTGGTCACTGTTTCACCTGTCTTGCCGGGTCGGGCCCGCCCATTCCCACGTCACTAGGCCTTACCTTCCAGCCAGTAGATAGGGGTGTTGGGATTACCGAAGCCGAGTTTTCTGCCCACCCCCACTCCCTAGGTTTGATGCCGTTTGTTGGCGGAAGGAAGAGATGACAGCCGCCTTATGTGGCAGGATAGACTTTGCTCTGTCTTAAGTCACGGGAGGAAACCGATTGGCTTTGCTTGGTTTTGAGAGCAGTGGGGAAGAGGGTAGTCACTCTGGGCTGGGTGTCTTTCCCTCTTGGCTTAGTGCTCATGAGATAAGAGCAGAATATGTAACTGTAAGGCCATACCAAAACAGTGTGTGTGAGCTGTTCCAGTGCTCTAGTGGCCCAGCTGTGCCAGATGTTTATAGTGTAGAGATAGCCCTCATTCATTCATTCATTCATTCCCTCCCCACATGACAACAACAGTGTCTTTGCCTGGAGAGACAAGTACCTATATTATAGTGGTTAAGAGAGGGCTTTGACCCTGGCTGGGTGACTTAGTCTGTTGGAGCATCATCCCATATACCAAAAGGTTGGGGGTTCAATTTCTAGTCAGGGCACATACCTGGATTGTTGGTTCGATCCCTGGTTGAGGCTCATGGGAGGCAGCCAATTGATGTTTCTCTCATATCTCATGTTTCTCCCTTCCTTCCTCTCTCTCTAAAATCAATAAACATACTTAAAAAAAAAAAAAAAAAAAAAACCTGGGCTTTGGAGCCAGATTTCCTAAGTTCAGATTCTGGCTCCGTAGCTTTCTAGCTGTGTGACCTTGGCCCGTTGTTTAACCTCTCTGCTTCACCGTTCTCATCTCTAAAACAGAAGTGGTGACATAGAGTCGTAATGAAGATTTTAAAAGTTAATACGTGTAAAACACATAGGACCCTGTCTACCACATAATAAGAGTCCAGTAAATGCTAGCTGTTATTCTTATTTCAAAAAGCTTATGGTCTGGTAAAGGGAAACTGACCTGTAAACAAATAGTTGAAATGTGGTCTTAAAAAGCTCGTAGCAGCAAGAACAGAGGGCTGTGGGAGCCCAGCGTAGAAAGCTGCTGGCTCAGTCTGTAGGGCGAAGGTCCTGGGAAGGTTTGGCCTAAGTGATGACATGGGAGCTGTGTCTAGAAGGATGGGAAGGCTTAGCCAGATGAGAGTGAAGGAGCAAGGTGTTCTCCTTGGAGAGAGACAAGTAAACTCACAGTTTATTCCAGAAACTTCAGCTTGTTCCATATGGTGGTATGAAAGGCAACATGTTGCAAGGTAAGGCAGTGTAGGTTGACAAGGGCATTAACAATTTGGGACTTTATGCCAAGGGCAGTGAGGGGCCAGTGAAAAGCTTTTAAGCAGAGGAGTGTCATGATTGGATCTAGTTATAGAACTGTCTCCCTTGCAGAAGACGGAAGGAAGAAGAGAGACTAAAGAAGTACTGGAGACCTATTAGAGGCCATTGCAAGTACTGGAGACCTATCAGAGGCCATTCTCCTCTAAGTGAGGAGAATTGGTGCTGGGGTGGTGGGTCTTTGCGAGAAAGCACTGTATGCCATCGGCAGGTGACAAGCTCCCTACGTTTCACTGGGCATCTCTGCCTAGCACAGAACTGCCTCACACATGTGCTCCTATCCTGTTGGGATTGCAGGTTGCTTGAGTGGCTGGAGAGGTGAGGCTGCCCTCTCAGAAGGCCAGTTGCAGGGCGTCTTACATTTGTTCCCTTGTGCCTTTAACTTGACCTTTGGGGAAGGCAACAGCTTCAAGTGGTTAAGAGCCAGTTGGGCTCTGCCATCAGATCTGGGTGCCGGTCTCCAGAGCTCTAGAGGTTACTTATTCTATGCTCAGCTTTCTCCTCTGTGAAATGGGGACAGTCAGAGCCTGCTCCCTAGTATGGCAGTCATGAGGGTTAAATAAAATGTGGCAAGTTGAGCATCTAACACGCAGTGAGTGTTAGCTGTTATTATAGGCTGCAGGAAAGAACTTCCAAGAATTAGTTGATGCAGTTAGTGGCAACTAGAACTGTGTCCCATGGACCGGTCAGAAGTGTCCTAAGGGATCACAAAATCATGGAATTTATTGTATTCTTTCTGAAAAGGAAAGCTGGGGGGAGTTTACCCAGTCTGTGTAGGAGCCATTCAGATGGTTCAGCCTGGCTCTTTAAAAGCAGCATTTTTAAAAATAGAAATAGAAATGCTGAGGAAAAATTTGTATTTTAAAGTATCAGAAAAAGTATTTAGCATTTCTTCCATGTGAGTCCCTATTACTGACCCTAGGCTGGCATCTAAATTAGCATCAGCAAGAACTGTCTCACACATTGGTGTGTCCGGCAGCTCAAGATCCAGAACCCAAGTTCCACATGCACAAGCTCCCGTGTGCTGCTGTGGGTGTGCTGGGTGGGGAGAGGTGGGTTAGGGTTAGGAGGGGGCGGAGTGGGGCAGAAGGAGAATAGAGAGGTTGGTAGCAGAGACAGGGCGAGCTCCTAACCAATTAACACGAGCATGGAGTTTGCAAGTCTCACACAGAAGTCTGCACAGCATGCAGCGGGAACCCAGAGGACGGACTGATTCCCCTGGGGGATGATGAGAAGACTGGGGAGAGCGAGAATTTAAACTGGATCTTGGAGGGTGAGTGGAGTTTCCTGAGGGCTCATGAAGCACTCCAGGCAGGGGAGCACATGCCACAGGCCTGGCTGTGTGCTGGTGAGTGTGTGCGTTAGGTTCTAGCCCAGGGCATGAAGGCACCTGGCTGTGGGACGTGCTGGAGAAGCAGGCACCAGTGCTAAAATGCTTGACCTAATGATTCCTTTGGTGATGGGATGCTTTAAGAGGAGGGAATATTAGACCTGCCTCTTTCAAGAGCACTCTGACTGTGGGTGGAGGGTGGGTGGGGGAGAGAATGAGTCTGGAGTCCCCACAGGAAGCTGTTGCAATAATCAAAGCAAGAGCTACTGGGGGCCTGGATCAGGGCAAGGAATGGGCTGTGCTGAGGGAAATCAACTGGATTCTGGTAGCGTTTGGAAGTGATGGCTAAGGGAGGAGCAGCGCAGGTGACCTTGAGTTTCCTGGTTTGGGTGACAGAGTGAATGATAGTGCAGTGATAGGACAGCTTGGGAGAAGGCAGTGACCAGTGACATCGGCCAGCTCCATTCAGTATGCACTGCACGCACTCATGGGACAGGATCAGTTGCAAAGTCTGTGGCACCCTCTCTGGCCCTGGGACAGGCTTCCCTCTGGTTTTGCCTGAGTTGGTGCCTGAGAGAAGGGCAGCTCCCCTTCATCATTCACCTTTCCTCTGGCCAGGTTTGCCCAGGGAGGTGAACTGCTTCAGTGTTTCAGAAACTCCCCTGATTTCTGCAGCCTTCAAATGGCCCCAAAGAACAGCCCTCCAATCTGATGCTGTTCACAATCATGCAGCAAGTGACAGACTGATGGGATCTTGCACAGCAGCTGCCCTCAGGAGAGATGGCTTCCCCCACCCCCACTGCCCCCTCCCTGGAGATCTTATCTAGAAAGAAACCTTGAGATTGCAGTTACTCCAGAGGCTGGGTCAGCAGACTCAGTCCCTCTTCTCTGGAAGGGGAGGTGTCGGCCAGAGGCTACCTAGGACCCACTCAGAACCACAAGGGAAGTGCCTCTCTCCTCCAGAGCTCAAGGGGAGTGGGGAGCTAGACCTGAACGGGTTTGGGCTGCGAGAGGGATGTGCTGTTGGCAAGGCTTCAAACAGGCCCTTTGGAACTGCAGAGCTCTCCGCAGGCTTTATCCTTGCACTTGTGGTGTGCAAAAGAAAGGGGCCTGAATTAAGAGCATTTCTTTCTCTACCTGCTCAGGTGAGGTTATGGCTTTGAGGGTCTCCTGGCCCACAGCAGCCCTGTGTATCCTCTCAGATCTGCAATCAAAAGACCCCCAAAGGGGCAAGTATGCTATTGCTTGCTCTGGTTTACTTACTATCCTAGAGATGGTTCCACTTCAGTACGTATGTGTCTGGATCGCTTGGGGCTGTGCTGTGTCGTCACCTTGGATGTGATTTATCCAACAAGTTCTCTTCTGATGTACTTAGGTGATTTTCTGTCTTTTGCTCTTCAAACAAAGCTGAAGTGAGTATCTGGATACATGTGAGCTTAGGTATCTGCAGAATAAATTCTAGAAGAGGGGTTGCTCCTTCAAAAGTACCTTTTATTATTATTCTTTAAAGAATTTCCAGGCCCCCTTATAATAAACTGAAGCAGCTTGCTTTTCGCCCAGCAAGCAAAAGTAATGTTTTGGGGTCAAGGTCCCCCTTCCTAAGGGGGCTGCAGCACAGGGGTGGTCATCCTCTCCTGGCAAATGGCAACCTGTCTTGGGTGTGATTTAGACCGCCTAGTATGGCAGTGTAGCAGTGTACAGGCCTGGTGAGGCAAAGAGACTCTAGTTGTTAGAAAGCATGAGGTAGCAAAACTGAGAGGGACTCTTGTCATTCAGAATGAAGCTGTCCCCTGTAAATGTGTTTATACACTGCCGTCTACTTGACAAAAGAGATAGAGGATCTTTAGCCTTTAGGGAATCTGTGACCCAAGGGATCAGACGGAAGTGAAAGTGGCCTGGATATCGCAGTAGGCGTTGTCAAGAGCAGGACTGGTGCGCCTGTCATTTATCTTTGGGTTTAGGGCAGAGGTTGTTCAAGGTGTGATAAGGGAACAGCAGGTGCTTTTAGGGAAAGACTCAGTTCATACTCTTGGGAGAGACTAGCATAGCCCAAAATCCTGTGGGGCTTTTCATACCCCAGTGCTGGCATCTGCAACTCTGGAGAGCGAGAGTCGTGCTCCTTTTTGCGGTAAAGAGCTTCTGCATTACTGTGTTTGGGGCATATCCTACAGGGTGTGTTCTTTTCTGACTCCTCTCCCAAGGTGGCCTCTCCTGAAGGAACAGAAGGAAAATAGCCAAAAAAACAAGGATCCCCGCTATCTTCCAGGTCCTTGGCTAAGCACTCTGCAGTACATACTGAATCCTTTTCACGTTTAAGGAAGAAAGGGCTATTTCTCTTACAGAGGAGAACCCCCAGGCTCAGAGGGGTTAAGCAACCTGTCCACTGTTACACAGCCAGCAAGGGCAGAGCTGGATTTCTGTCCCACACTTGCGTGACTCTGGAGCCCGTGCCATCCCATTCCTCCATCCTGGCCAGACTCTGGCCCCAGGGAGCCCAGCCACATGGAGTCTTGGACTCCTAGGGCTGCAGAGCTGGAAGGGACCTGACAAAGCTGAAGCAATCCGCTTTGCCGGAAGAGTGGAAACTGCCACTGCCTAGAGACAAGTCCCTCCCCACCTGCCCTGGGAGTAGTGGGTTAGGAGCCCTTCAGCTACGTCAGCCTGCAGTTAAGGGCTCAGGCTCAGGTCACACCTGGCTTCAGAACCCAGTTCTGCCACTTCCTAGTGGAGTGACCTTGAAGAAGTCACTTCCTATCCTGAACCCCAGTTTCCTCCTCTATCAAATGGATGTATGCTTCTTGCTGCAGTGGTAGGAATGAGGATTAGACATTAGGTGTTCCCACCTAGAGCAGGTTCAGTGCCATCAGGATTCAGGAGCTCACTCTAGTGGGAGGCCCAGGCAGGTGAGCTCTTTACTGGCAGATTTGTTTGCATCCCAAAAATGGCATCATGACCAGCCTCCAGGTCTCCCGTTTGAAGGGATTGGTGGTCCTCCCAACCCATATGGATACCAGGGGGCAAGCGGGGAGTTCCCTCTGTTTACAAGTCACCTGGGAGGATGGAAGTGGACCAGGAGTGGTGATTTTGTCCCGCCTGCCCCCTGCCCCCACTCTCCCGCTCTCCCGGGGTCAGTACACAGCCCCCCCCCCCAATCCAGAGCACTTTCACTCACGCATGTGTCCTGGTGCCAGGCTCCCTCCCTCTGTGAGCCTTCCCTGAGGCCCGCCTTCCCCTGACGCCATTGTGCCCTTCACAGTTTGAATGGGGTCAGAACATTTTTAGATTTTTACAAATTATGATAGTAGTCTATGGTAAAATAGTTAAACAATGTGGAAGAATATAAAACAAAACTCTCCCTCCTCTGCTTGGGCCCCTAGTTCTAATGCCTAGAGGTATCCATTGTTAAGTTTCTTCTGGAAATTTCCTGCACATATTCAAAAGTGTGTATGGTCTTTTTTTTTCCCCAAGTGGGATCATATTATACAAATAGTACTGCATCTGCCTTTTTTAAATGTGATGTATTATAGACATCTTTATCTGTCAGCCAGGGTGGCTTTAGTTTTAAAGCTACAAAGGATTCTGTTGTCTGGATGGAACGTGACGTGGTGAACCAGTCCCCTCTTGTTGGACATTTAGATTGTTTCCTGTCTGGGGGGGGCGTGTTTTGATTTTTGTGGTTTTGTCTTTTGTGATTTTTTTTTTTTTTTTTTTTTTGCTGCAATTAATCTTTGTGAATTTGGGTGTGTGTATCTGTAGGATAAATCCCTAGAACTGGAATTGCCGTGCTGAGATGCGTGCACTTCCTTTTACTTTGTTGGCTGTCACTTTATGCATGTCATCTGCACACTTGTTGGGCCTGTGCAGGGGTTCTCAGGTGGACAAGACCCCAAGCACTGTCCAGGGAGCTCGCTGTCTCGAGACACAGGCAAGCACATGTGCAGTGAGCGGGCACTTGCCAGCGCAGGGAGAGTGCCCATCCACGGTGACCTGTGGCCCCGGGCGGCCGTGGCTGGCCTCTCAGGCTCAGAGCAGGTGAGGCCCTCGTGCCGGCCCACCCCTCCAAATGCTCCCCCCAACGCCCCGCGCAGCAGCACTCTGACGGCCAAGTCTGTCTCTGCATCCTTGTCCCTCCGAGCAGCCATAGCCAGCAGCATTCAGCAAAACTGCAGAAAGTGAGCTGTATTGTTCATTGTCAAGTTGTGAAATTTAATTGAATTTTTGATAGAGGCAGTTAAGGAAAGGCAGTTTGCTGGCCCCAGTCCAAATTGCGTTTCTCACAGGATGATCGTAGTGATTTTTGCTGTTTCTAACAGTGTAAAGAGAGAAAATCCTAGGCACCTGGGCCAGGCCTGGGCTTTCCCATCAGTTGTTCTGGAAGTCTGGGGTCGGAGGAAACAGCGTTTGGTGCCTCCCACACTCGGGCTCCTGACAGGCCACAGGGAGCCCTGTGTGGGGCATTGCTGTCCCTCTCCTCGAGGTGGGAGACCGAGAGCAGGGAGACACGTGTCCAGGGCACACTGTGGACACGAGATGGCCCTGAGACTCGGCCAGCCATTCTTTACTCACTTGCGGGATTCTCCTTGCCTGATGGGGACTGTTGTGAGTGGCAAGGACCTGAAGTCCCATGGGACACTGCAGCAGGCCTCGTTTATGAGCTAAGTCACTGCACAAAGCAGTAACTGATGACTTGCGCTGAGAGACTCCCTATCGTGTGTTCATGCTAGGGTCCCACCTAGTTGTAAGGAGGCTGGGATGACGAGAGGGCTGTCAGTGCCTCAGTCTGCCATCACTGCTCATGGCAGAGCCCCCCACCCAACATGAGCCTGGAGTCCACCAGGAATGTCTGCCAAGCCGGTGCGCTGCACTGCTTCCCAGGCTGCTTCTCTGGGTGGGAGGTACCAGGGCAGCACCGCTTGAGAAAGAGCTATTAAGTCTGTCCCTTCCTCCTCCGGCACCCACACACGGTGACGGATTATTTGTTGTCACATCAGCTGCTTCCGGAGGCCCTTGGGAGGAGTGAGCTGGTGGCAGGGCTGGCAAAGCTGCCCTGGATTCTGCTCCGGTGGCTTTTAGAGTGGCTGCTGGTGGAGTCCTATGACCCATCCGCAGGAACTGGTTTCTTACGCCATTTATCTTTGCCCCAGAGGAGTCTGCTGGCCCACCTCTGTGTGCCCACCCCTGGAGCCTTTCTCCCAGAATCACTCAAAGGCATACCCCCTGGTCAGGAGCCGTTAGCCTCCAGTCTGGCCCCCCAGCCTTCACAGAGGCGCCCAGTAGGGACTTCCTCCTTCTCCTCGGGGCAGAGGGGTGAGGAGGGACATCAATGATTACGTAATCTCGTGTGTGTGTGTGTGTGTGTGTGTGTGTGTGTGTGTGTGTGTGTGTTTTGAAGGAGAGAGAGACCTTGCCTCCCGGAGGAGACTAGAGCTGGACCAGGAGCTGCAGACACTGGGCTTCCTGTGAACAGCAGGGTCTTCAGGCCCTGCAGGCCCCCCAGGACTGCTGCATTCAGCCCGCTCTAGTCCTGTGAGGGGAGGCAGTGACAGAGGACTGAGGGGGAGCAGCTGGGCGCAGGGCCCTCTTTCTGCTGCCCCTCCCACTTCCCACTAGGCTGAGTCACTTCCTCCCTGGCTGCTGCAGGTACTCTCCCACATGGCCAAGAACAGGGCTGCAGGGGGTGGGGTTCGCCCTGCCAACAAGAGGAAGCTGGGGTAGAAGCAGCAGTTCCCTAGGTACCCCTGAGGCAGTGAAGCACGCCTTTGGAGAACAGCGTGATGTTATGTATTCTCGACACACTAGAGCTATACATATCCTGCATTTTAAAGAGGAACAGAACCAGTGTGCTGTTCTGGAACACCAAAGACGACAGCACAGGCATGGATTTTTGTCATCAGGGAGCCTGGGCTGTAGCGGGGATTACTAATCCTCCTCCCCATCTCCTCAGCATCCATCTGAGCTCAGAAGCAAATGGCTTCCAGGGGCTTCCTGGGGAGATTGCTTGTAGCCTGCAGCTGCCAGGGAGAAGGTTTCTGCCTGCTTCAGAGACGGCTGTCACTCCAACAGAAAGGAGGAGCCCTCAGACACAGCCCCCTTCCGGCGCCTGGCGGGAGCAGAAGAGCACAGACCGTAGACAGCCTCCGCCCCACGGGTGAGCTGGGCTGGGATCTCTAGGCTTTGGCTTGTCAGCAACACAAGGGAGAAATCTTTCCTTCATCAAGTTGTGAGAATTAAAGGAAATCTAGGAAACAGTAAGAATAGCTCCTGGCAAATGACAGTTAAAAAGGTGACTGCCTGGAGAGACTTGTCATCAGGAAGGTTACTGCAGCACACAGCAGGGAACACTCATCTTTCACCCAGCATAGCCCTGCCACTACCAGCCACAGCATCCTTTCTGGTCCCTCGGTCACCCCACTTTTAAAGATATGGAAACTGAGGCCCACAGAGTGGAGGTGACTCTCACAGAGCATTGGTGACTACTTCAGGGTCACAAAGCAAGTGAGTGAAGGAAGCAGAAATTTGAAACTGGGCTACCTGACCCCAGGTTCACCTGGCTCTCCCAGCTGACATTCGAGTCACTGGTCCATGGTCTCAGTTCCGTGGGTTCCTCCTGGTTCCGTGGGTTGCCTTCGTAGATGGAGAATAGGCCTGTAGGGAGGTTGGTGCTGGTAGAAGCACCTACCTGTGAGTGTTGAGGCGCGGTGGGGGTGGCTCCCAGGGTGCTCAGGTCAGGGAGGCGTGTGGACACACTGCCTGTTGGCTGGTGGGAGGATGTGTCGGTGACCCCAGACATGGCTCTTTTCTCCAGAGGACCCTGCTCAGAGGGGCCTGAAACACCTCCAGGGGCAAGCGTGGCCCCTCTCTCCCTGCTCTCCTGCAGCTTTCTGGCTTGGCCACTCCCTGATTCCAGGAGAATGATTGCTTCTGAGGAAGTCCAGAGGGTGCTGTCCATTCTATGGTTGGCACTCCTGAACCATAGCCGACGTCAGGTGGAGAAAGCCGCCGAGGGAGCAGTGTGGTCAGTTAGCAGTATGTGGGCTTCGGAATTGGAAAGCCTGTGTTCACATAGGTGACCTCTTTCAACAACTAGCCAGAAAGGCTTTAAGCAGTTCTTGGAGTGCTTCTGAGCCTCAGTTTCTTCTTCTAGAAAATGTGTTCTGGACATGGGGAAGCAATCAGTTACAATAGTGTACTTGAAAGTGCTTTGTAAGCTGTAAAACCTTGTACAAAAGTTCATCCATGTGAAGGTGTGGGCCTCGCAGTGGGTTCTGAGCCCGAAATTCACCATCCAGAAAGGGGCTCGGGGAGTGTGGCGGGAGCTGGCCCCCTCTGGTGTGGAGGGGGCTGTCTGTAAAGCACAGGCCCACCGGTCTCTTGGTTGGAGCGCGTCTTCGGATCTCCCCCTGCTCACTGCGGTTCTGTCAAGTCATTTCAGGTGTGGCCAGCTAAATACATGCTGGGCCAGAAGTTCTCTTTTCTGGGGGAAGTGAGAGTGGTCGGGATGTTTCTGACCTGCAGAAGAACCTTCACACTAGGACGTGTAGCTGGTGGAGGGGGCTGGCCCAGCCCATACTCCCAAGCTCCCGCATCTTGCTCCAGGAAAGCATGTCTTTTAGCTGAATTGAGCAAAAAGGGGGCAGGTCTTCCTGGTGCCAGTGAGAGGGTGGGCCCAAGCTACACATGCTGGTCTCATTCCTCCGGGAGGCTGTCGCCAGCAGCCAGCACTGTCTAAGCACCACCGCTGGCAATTTGCCAGCCCAGAACGCCTTGCCTCAGGCATCCAGACGTTTCTGACAGGAGACTTTTCCTGGACAAACTATTCCCAGCGTCGTTGCTGCCATTAGCTGGTGGACCATCCATACTTTCTCCTGGGTCCCCTGGCTTGTAGTTGAGTGATCTCCAGCTCTGCCCCCTGCCCCAGGATGGGCTGTAGTGCCTTCTGGGTGCACAACAAACAGTTCTACACTCTGTGTTTTCCCACTCAGCAGTTTGCCAGGCACTGGGAAGGGTGCAGGGAGGCAGAGGTGAGTTGGGGTTGCTCCCAAAGGAGCGCCCACAGACTGGGGTAGGAGGTTGTCAGACAAGTAAACCGATGGTCATAGCACAGTGGGAGGGGCCAGAGGTATGCTCAGGTGCTGTTGGAGCTGGAGGAGGAGAGGACTTGCTGTACAAGGTGACAAGTGAGGACCGAGGGAGAAGGGCAAACCAGCCAGAGAGGAGGGCAGGGCAAGGGTGTGCATGGCACAGTCAGGGAACTGTGAGTCATTTGGTGTGGCTGGATTTAGGAGGCATATAAGGGCAGTGATGCTGGAGAGGTAGCCTGGGTCTAGCCAGGCTCACTGAGGAGTTTGTTTCTTCCTGACCACCACGGGGGCATTGGAGGACCCCCGCAGCAGAGGCAGACAGATACTGCAGCGCCAGGCCCCCAGCAGCGGAGCAAGGGCAGCCTGCTGGCATGTTTGTCCAGCCCCAGTTATACACCGGTAGCCAAGGTGGGATCTTCTAATGCAGTGGTTCCTGCATCCTTCCTGATTAGCCTCAGGGGGAGCAGCGTGCCCCATCACCTTGAATCTGGTGCTGGGAGAAACCCTTTGAAGATGTGCTACAGAAAGACGCCACCAGGTGGCAGGCCTGCAGATTGCACAAAGGCCTTTTTCCCACACCCCCAACACCCTGTCCTCCCTCCCCCATTCCTTTTTCACAGTGTTTGGAGTGAGGAAGGGGGTGGGGAGACAGTCAAGACTGAAGTGTTCATACCAGGCTGGCTCTGCATAACAAGCATGAGATTCCAGGTTCTGCTCTGAGGGCCGCCTACCCACCAGAAATCGCTCCGAACCTGTGACTCTGGACAGCATATTCCTCCTGGGCCTTGGGAGCGTTTTCAGAAGGTTGAACTTTCTGTCTCCAGGCACTTGAGACTAAATTACAGACATCACGACCCTTCCATGCCAAATGCTAGCATCTGCCACCTAAAAACAGGGACGTTCTTCTGTGTTCTGTGTTACTCCAGAATGCAGTTTCCAAATTCAGGAAATTTAACACCGATATAATACTGTTACCTGATACACAGTTCATATTCAGGTTTTGCCAACTGTCCGGGCATGTTTTTTATAACCCCCCACTCCGAGGACAGCCCATCGCATTTACTTGTTGCAGGTCTTTAGTCTCCTTCAATCTAGAATAGTTCTTCAGCCTTTTTTTTTTTTTTTTTTATCCTCAACCAAGGACATGCTCACTGATTTTAGAGAGGGAGAGAGGTGGGGGGCGGAGAGAGAAACATTGATCAGTTTCCCCTCGCAGGCACCCCAACTGGGATGGAACCTACGTATGGCCCCCACATGTGCCCTGACCAGTCATCAAACCTGCGACCTTTCGGTTTGCGGGTTGACACTGCAGCCCACTGAGCTGCACAGGCCAGGCCGGTTCTTTGGCCTTTAAAAAAACTCTCTGGCATTGATGTTTTTGAAGCATACATGCCTGTTTTGTTGGATGTGCCTCAGTTTGGATTTGATTCATGATCAGGACTAATTTATGCCTTTTTGATAAAAAAAAATGTAAGTTAATGTTGTATCCTTCTACGTGTATCATATCAGGAATAACATGTCAATTTGTTCTGCTGTTGGTGGTGTGGTATTTGATCATTTGGTTGAGTGGCAGCTTGCTTTTTTAATAATTAAAGTATATTTATACAAAGTGGATTTCACAGATCTCTTAACTGTTCCATTCAGTCATTTTGACAAATGTACATACCTAGAAGTTATGTCCTTAGATAGTAAAAGTTTGATGGCCTAGTATATATGCTCTGTCTGTCTCCAGACAGCAGGTTCAAGGTCTCTCAAACCTTTAATCTGGTTTCTTCTGCTCCCCACCTCCCTAACTTGGTATCTAACTATCCCCTTCTTTTGGGGCAGGAGAAATTCAGAGCTACTGTGTTTAAGCTAACAGTAGTACATGCAGTTCATCAAATGTTTACGATGCCAATGAGGTGCTCTGTGTGGGCTATCTCACTCTTATCCTTAGACCACCTTGGTAGGTAGATACTGTGCACCACTTTGTAGATCAGAATAAGTAATTTGTCCGAGATCTCATCACTACTAAGTGATGGTGCTGGGCTTTGCACCCAGGTTTGGCTCACTCCAAAGCCTTGCTCTGACTCAGAGGTTCCCACCCAGTGTGGGTTATGTGGGGTAAAGGGTGATCCCTTCGGCCTGGGGTACAGGACAGGGCCAAGCATAGGACCCCTGGAGCCCACAGCCCTTTCACCCCCAAGTGCTGTACAAATTTTCTCTTTGTTGTGACAGGGAAAAAAACAAGGCACGTTGCTCTAACCACTTTGTTCTGCTGCCTTCAGGTCCTGTGGGCAGAGACTCTCTGCCCTCTTCCTGGGATCTGCTGTGGGTCTGGACACATAGTCCCTTAACCTGTGGCAAGTAGGATCAAGGCCAGGAATGGGTGGGAGCTCTGTGCACACTTCCAGGTGCCAGGTGGGCTGGACAGAGGTGCAGGGCCCTGCTTTCAGTGGGCACTGCCAGAGGTCAAGGTCAGAAGACAGAAGCCTGCACAGCTCAGGAACTTTTCATCTGTTTTGTTTTATTTTGACAGAGCCAGGGAACATGGCAGTAGGATGGGGGCTGCCGACAGGCACAGTGTGAACATGGATGGCTTCAGCTCAGTCTGATCCTGCAGTGTAGACACAGCCCTTCGGCTCCTAGCAGGAGTGCAAAGAGAAGCTGCTGTTGTCACACACGCACACAGCAAGCGCTGCACTACACCGAGGTCTGCTGTCTGCTCCTCGTGGGGACTGCCCTTGCACTCTGCCTTTACCTGTTTGGTTTGCAAGGTCACCCATCTCTCCAGGAACCCAGAGCAAAAAGCCTCGGATGAGGTTGAATGCAGGACTCGTGCATGTGAGCGGGCGCCCCTTGTGTTTGTGGGGAGTGGGGGTTTGCTTTGGCTCTGTGCACATGGAAGTGTCCACTGCCTGGGGACACGCACCTGTGCGCCTGTGTGGAGACCTGTGGGGATGTGGCTGGTGTGAGCAAGGGGCTCCTCCTTGCACTGGCCAGGCTCTAGCTGCTTTTCAGTTGGGTGGTGCTGAGGAAAGACTGAGCTCAGGAGGCCTCAGTACTGTCTTTCTTTGCAGCCCACCTGCTTTTAGGGTTGGTGGTACATCCACCATGTAGAACTGTGCGCTGCCATGGTGAGTCCTGCCCTGCTCTACCTCACCCAGCTCTGCTGTGCCCTGTCATACTGCACCCCTGGACTCGGCTTCATGGGCCTTAGAGCCCTATGTGTTGCTAATGGCCTGGCCTTCATTGCCTTCTGGGAAAGCTGGGCTCACATGGCCCTGCAGCTTTAGGGTGACGTGACCTTAGCCCCAAGATGACAGGGTAAGGCAGGCCTCCTCTCCTCTGGTGGCTGTCACAGAGCTAAGGCCCTCTCATGCTGAGGTGCACGATGTGCTCCCTCAGCTGGGCCAAGCAAACAGAACCCCCTGCTTTCCAGAGTGAGGAGCGTAGCCTGCAGGAGGCAGGGCTGCCAGGCTGGGCTCTTTCAGTCTCTATCCCTCACCCCCACTGTTGCCTCACTGAGCTTCCTGTTGAGTCCAGGTTCTAAGGGAACCAGCTATGACATGGGAGGACAGCACATGGGATACTTGACAGATTTAAAGCTCCAGAGACTTCTAAGCCAGGAACAATAAGTGCCTGGGGAGTGGAGCAGTGGGCCCAGGAAACACCAGCTAACAGCCGCCCCCTAGCCAGGCTGGGCCTGAGGACCAGTGTCTCTGGAGGAGCCTGGCCCCAAGTCCTCCTGAGAGCAGGGTAGCCAAAGCTGCCACATCGCAGATCTCATTGGGAAGCCAGGATCTCTCAAAGTGGACTCCCCTGTGGAAGCATTTGCAGGTATGCCTCTGGAGGGGCACACCTGAGGAGGATTTGAAAGTGGGCACACCCTCGCTGTGCGTCAGTGGGGGAGGAAGTCCGGGATGGTCTATCCTCAGGAGTCTTTGCTCACCTCACTAGTGAGCCTGCAGCAGCTTCCGCTTTCCCAGGCCTGCCGCGTCACGCTGCTATCTTTGCTTCCACCAGCCCCGGTGACGTGAAGTGGTGCTCAGGAAGGGAAGCAGCCTCACTGCCTCTCCCCTGCCAGCAGCATCTTCTCCCTCTCTCTGCCGTCTGCTCCCATCCTTCTGTCTGCCTACATTTTGGAGCAATTCCCGTGCTGTTTGCTTGAGTTGAATCTTGAGTGGGGTGGGTGGGGTCAGGCTGAGCCCACTCATTGTCTGTGTCGCAGCTGCTCCCAGCAAACTGTTGTCTAGACCAAGCCTGTGCGTGGGCGCCTAGGCAGCATCTACACAGATATGGTGAGGCCCTCGCGGTGTTCTCCAGAGAACCAGGAGAAGAGGGAGGCTTAGCGCTCCAGGGAAGAAGGAGGCTAGGGCCAGAATGGCATGAAAGTGGCTTATCCACTAGGGCAGGGGCAGCTTCTGCACAGGGCTGCTGACCTGGTAAGAACCGTCACCAACTGGAGGGAGGGCATCCCGCCATTCACAGAGCATCTGCTGGGCCTGGCACTTGGGGAGCAATGTTCTTTTTTTTCCTCATGGAAATTTTAGTCTAGTGGTATGAGAAAGACATTAAGCATACAAATAAATACATAATCATAGAATGCAGAAAGTGCTATGAGTGAAAATATAAAAATTGCAGGATACCAAGTGAGACTAACTGGGACCCACTGGTGGTGGGGATATCAAAGAAGGCTTGTCTGAGGAAGTGATATTTAAACTGAAAGGGCTGCTTAGAAGTTAGCCAGGCAGCTCTGGGTCAGTGGAGTGAATGCCACCCTGCGAACCAAAGGGTCACCAGTTCGATTCCCAGTCAGGGCACATGCCTGGGTTGTGGGCCAGGTCCCCGGGAGAGGGAGTGCACGAGAAACAACCACATATTGATGTTTCTCTCCCTTTCCCTCTCTAAAAATATATAAATAAAATCTTAAAAAAAAAAAGAAAAAAAGACAGTAAGTACACAGGAAACATGGGAAAGTTTGCTTGAATGTTAACAGCAGTGACATCTGGGCAGTGAGATCACGGGTTCTTCTTTTCTTATTTTTGCATATCTGTATAGTCTTAATTTTTTAAATTGATTTGTGAGAGAAAGAGGGAAGGGAGGGAGAGGGATGATTTGTTGTTCCACTTATTTATGCATTCATTGGTTGCTTCCTGAAGGTGCCCTGGTGGCGGATGGAACCCACAGCCTTCGAGTATTAGGATGATGCTCTAACGAACTGAGCTGCCCAGCCAAGGCTGCGTATCTGTATTTTTTAATGTTTCTGCAGGGAATGCCAGTTACTTTTATATGGAGAAGAAAATTATGGAAGTTTATTTAGGGCTGAGTGTTCGGCCCCTAAAGGTTCCACTCCCGACTCAGCCATCAGGTCCCCTAGATACAGCCTTTGCCCCTTCTCTGGGTTACCTCCTTCCACTCCCTGCTTCATATTGTATGTTCCAGCAACACAAACTGCTTGGAGCTGGCTGCTTGTGTGCCATCTCTTACCTTTGTATGTTTGCTTACCAGGTCCCTCTGCCTGGAATGACCTGGCCCCTCGCCTGGCCCACTCCATTAGCACCTCCCCTGGAAGTTTCCCCTGAGCGCTCTCACCCACACCGGGCCAGGACCTCTCCTCGGGGCTGGGCAGCGGGCCGGCCCTGGGCATCCCTGGGACCCTCTGCCCTCCCTGTGGAACCTGTCTGTGTGCATCTGTCCTCACCGCCCCCTGAGGTGCAGACTGTGGAGCGCTGGAAGGAGGGACTCTTTTTTGTTTTCCTTTTCTTTTCTTTTCTTTTCTTTTTTTTTTTTTTTTTGGAATTCATGTCCCCAGGTTAATGTCTCCTAGAATCTGGCTCCTGTGTCAATTTTTCTTTAAAAAAAAAAAAAAAAAAAAGATTTTATTTGTTTTATTTTTTCGGGGGAAGGAAGGGAGAAAGAGGGGGAGGGAAACATCGGATATGCTAGCGATGCATCCATTGGTTGCCTTTCACACACACCCTACTGGGGACCTAGCCCGCAACCCAGGCATGTGCCCTGGCTGGGAATTGAACCAGTGACCTTTTGGTTCACAGGCTGGCACTCAGTCCACTGAGCCACACCAGCCAGGGCTCAACCTTTCATTTTAACCCTGGAAGAGGTCAAAGTGGTCACAACTTCCATTACTGTCCTTTAATTGGCTCCTAAGTGCACAGCATGTTTTTGTTTTAAAAGAAATTTAAAAAAGTATTGAAAATTGGAGAAAGGGAAGAGAAAGCAAACTCCCCATTGACAACTTCTTCCGACTAAGAGGATCTCAGAGTCAAGGAGACTTGGAGAGAAGAAGGAATCCTCAGGGCAGTAACCCACACACGTCGTGGGCTTAAGAATCCCTCAGTCCTCACGCCCATCATGCCATTTCCTGGGGCTCACACCCCAGATATCAGAGCACCAGGGGTGGAGTGGGACCCAGGAATCAGCACGTCAGGCCACTTGGCGATAGGTATTGGGGGGAAAGCCTCACTTTGGAGAGAGTCAATTCCAGGCCGGTTCTCCTCTCTGTGGTCTCTTGGGGACCCCAGTTTATATCTGCACGAAGCCGAGGGTTCTCCTCTGCATTTGACCAGCCTCTTTGAGGCAAGCTGGCTGCCCGCCTCAGTAGCTTGTACGTGCTACCTTGAAGTACACTCACCTTGAGTCCCTAATTAATCCCAAGTAAAGGAGCCCAGGTTCTTTGTCACCAGGAACCTTCAGTGCTCCTCTGGGAGGGGGAGGAGGTGGCGGCGGCAGCAGCAGCAGCAGCGGCAGCAGCAGCAGCAGCAGCAGCAGCAGCAGCAGCAGCTGTGTGACGCATCGCCAAGTCAGAGGCTCGGAGGCTGGGTTAGCATAAGGAAACTCGCTGACTTGCTCAGTGAGAGGGGCTCTTTTCTGTCTTGTCTAGAGCTGAGAATGAAGCGGAGAGCATCAGACAGAGGAGCTGGGGAAACGTCGGCCAGGGCCAAGGCTCTAGGAAGTGGAATTTCTGGAAATAATGCGAAGAGAGCTGGACCTTTCATCCTGGGTAAGCCTCTCCCCGCACCGGGTGAGTGGGAGTGCTGGGGGCAGGGGTGGGCGCACTGGCATCCTTGGTCTGGCCCAGCCGCACCACCTTAGCTACAGTCTCTGTATGCCAATGGGAGATCTGGGGCCTTAGGTCACCTGTACCAAGAGTCTCACTTTTGTTGTAGCTATACCAGCCTTAGATCAATCTCAGCTGAGAGCTAGACTATCTCTTCCCCCTGGATGCCACCCACAGGAAGCACACAAGCTGTGTTAGATTCCAGAGGGCATCATCCAAGGCATTTTTTTGGACCATTCTTGGTGGGCGCAATTAATTTCACAAAATGTTTGGTATAGCCCCTGAAACTTCTTAAACAGTCGGCACAGAAATCTTATGGAATCAGGTGTTCCTAGTGGTTCAGAGGAGCAGCAGGGCCTTTCTGTGTGGTGTTAGAGGCCCAAGCAAGCCCAGGCTGCTTATGCTCAGGGTTGCAGATCGGGTGGGCTCTGAAGACCCCGACTCCCCTAGCAGCCAGAGACAGGTGTGAGTTAGGCTGGGGGAACAGCATCTGGACTTATGGGCACAGGGTCGTTCCAGCTCCAGTCATCCAGCAAGGAGTTAATGGTGCCCACTCCGTGCCACACCCGTGCTGTTTGCCAGGGATCCAGCAGCGAATGAGACAGTCACGTTCCTGCTTCACAGAACCTAACTAACATTCTAGTTGCAAAAAGAAACAGTACAGTAAACAACACACAGATCACCACTGGGGGCAGTAAGTACCTGGAAGCAAGCAAACGAGGTGATGTGAGGGGGAAGAAGGGCCTGGAGATGGTGTAGACAAGGGAGGTTCTGTGCGAGCGGGTGACATTTGAGCTGACATCCGAGGATAAGAAGGAGCCAGCCTTGTGAAAAGCAGGGGAAAAGCATTCCAGACAGAAGGAACAGCTAACTCAAAAGCCCAGAGTCAGGAAAGTGTTTAATTAATATCTTAGGAATTAAGAAGCCATTGAAGCTGGAGTATGGTGAGTGGGCTGGGGAAACAACCAGTTAGAAAGATGGATAGGAATCAAGTCATGCAAGACTGGGGAGGTCAAAAAAGGGGTTTTGATTGCATATTGAGAGCAATTGAGTACTGTTAAGGGTTCTTAGCGGGACAGTGACAGGTGACATGATCTGATTTATGTTCTCTGAAAGCTCAGGCAGAGTGCTGTCACAGGACAAGTAGTATGCATCTCCGGAAATACAGAAGTTCCCAAAAGCTGGTACTTGGACCCGGGTTAAGTGGCGATGTTGAACTACCAGGGGATCCTGTTAGAGCTGTGGTCTCCTGGATTCGCACCTGGAGTTGCTGGTTCAGAGGGGCAGGTTGCAGCTAGGAGCTCTCGTTAACACCAGCTCCTCAGAGTCCAGCTGGCTCCCACTGTTGAAAAACTCCCCTTTTTGAGAAATGTGCCTGTAAGAGCCAGGTGCACCTCAGGCAGATGTGTGCACATACCCTCCAGTTTTGGCAGGGAGGCTGTGAGAAGGACTTTGTGGGGTGAGCTCAGTGGGTGTGAACTGCGGCACCCACCTGCACAGAAGGACTAGCCAAAGACCATGTGGTGACATAGGGCCACAATAGACAGAGCTTCTGCGCAATAAGCCAGCTGCTTTCTCCACCGTAGGTCCCCGTCTGGGCAACTCCCCGGTGCCAAGCATTGTACAATGTTTGGCGAGGAAAGATGGCACAGATGACTTCTATCAGCTGAAGGTAAGCGAGGCGTGGGGGGCTGGCGTACTGGGGGCTTGGGCCATCCTGCCAGCCTGACTCCATTTTCTCCACCTTCGCACCTACACTTGCAAGCAAGAGTGGCACCATTTCTTCCTGAGAAGCAGTCAAGTTCACAGCCTCTCTCTAAACAACTCTTGATTTAATGAGCTTCATCTGTGCATAAATTATACTGCCCTCACATTAAGAAAAACTGTTCACTTCGTAGGTGCGTGTGCGAGTGTGTGAGCAAGTGTTGCATGGTAGTACGTGATCTCCTGCTTTTCCTGTTCTGGCCATTCTGTCTGTAAAAGTAAGGTTTTTGGGGGGTTGTTGTTTTTTTTTGTGTGTGTGCCTTCCTAAAGATCCTTACCCTTGAGGAGAGGGGGGACCAAGGAATAGAAAGCCAAGAGGAGAGGCAAGGCAAGATGCTGTTACACACCGAATACTCTCTGCTTTCCCTCCTCCACACGCAGGATGGCGTGGTTCACCACCATGGGCTCTTCCAGGTGAGTGGCTGCCTGTCCCCTCCTCTCCCTGTCCTCCCCCCCTGGGCTGGCACTTGCTGGGGCCACATCTGTACTTTGGTCAGCTCACCCTTGCGACCCCTGCGTGCTGGGCACATCAGGACTTCTTGGGCCCGGTGGGCGGGAGTTCAGGCTGGACCAGCCCTGCAGTTCTCCCGCTGCGGTGATTACAGCGCAGCAGCAAGGCACACAGTTCGCAACTTACAGCCTTTCTTTGTAAAGCCACTTTTCTGAAAAAAGAGGAAAGCAGGAAGTCATTTGAAGACCTCGGGTTCTTTCTTCTGTGTTGTCAAGAAATGGCCAGGCCGGGACGGAAGGGAGGGCAGAGGGGGAGAACAGGCACTTGGAGCCACCTTGGCTGTTTTGGTGCCAACAGTCCTTCTGCCTGCCCAGGCATTCCAGTTTGTTCAACAAGTGTCCCTGAGCCCCGTGCTCTGATGTTTCAGATCCCCAAGGAAAGGTACTAATTAGCAACTTGTACCCTGAAGAGAGTCTTCCTTGGGGCAGAACTGAAATTGTGTCTCCAGAAATATAAAAAAGCGGGCTCACATGCCCAGGAGGTCTCCTGCTCAGGACCCAGCAGAGTCTCTGCAGCGCACTCAGCCAGATGCTATGGCCAGGCCCCCCTTGCTTAGATGGACCTGGTGCACGAAAGGCAGCATGGTGTCAGGGAGTGCAGACAGGTTTTGGAGCTAGCAGTCCTCGACTCAGGTGATGCGACCTCCCGCAAGTCACTTAAGTCCCCAAGCCTCAGGTTCCTCTTGCTCGGTGGGTGGGAAGATGAATGAGAGTGTACAACGCACCATGCTGCCCCTTTTGTGCTCTGGTCGTGATGGTTATTTCAGGCAGTAAAAATCTTATAAGCTTGATTTCCTGGAGTAAAATAAATCAGAATGCCTCCCACCCCCACCCCCACCCCCCGTACACGCCACCGAGCTCTGTATTCCGAGGTGTGCAGTCACAGGCCGCACAGCATCATTAGGCAGTGCTGGTAATCAGTGTTTCCCTTACACGTGAAGTCAAGCTGAGAGTGTGATTTCTCAGTACTTCATTTCTGCCAGCTTTCAAAGCTCGGTCTTGGACTATGTCATTTTGGATAAGAGAACCTGGATGATTCTTATTTCTAGAGTCATCTATGTGCCAGACTGTGTTGGCCCTCTGGGGAAGAGAGAATAAGAGGTATGGATAGCCCCCAGAGGTTCCCCAGAGGTTCCCCAGAGGCTGGGAGTGACACCGAGGACCTCGAGCTGGCAAGATACAAGTCCCCATGTTGCACCTATTTTTTTTGTCTTACTTGAAATAATACCTCTTCAGCAAGGAAATGGGTCCAGAACTTGCGACCACAGTGTTGGTAGCAGCATCCACCTAATGAGCCCTGGCTGGGGCGGGACGAGAGCTCAGCCTGGGCTCTCTTATTCCCAGTAACCTGTGAGGTAAGGGTTACTGGCTCCCACTTGCAGGTAAGAAGCCAGAGATCAGGTTCCACATCTTAGATAAGGAGGAGCTGGGACCTGAACCCAGCCGTCAGGGGCCAGAGCTGTGCTCTTAACCACTGCTGTGTGGCTGCCTAGGAGTCACACCTCCACACGAAAGCAGTTGTCTGGGACACACGCAGCACTCCTCATCGGCCATCATGGACATTGGAAGGATGTGTGCAGTGGTCATTGCTGGAAGCCTGGAGAGCCATGGACAGCCTGTGCACTGGGCTCAGAGGCCCTTCGGCTTTCAACACCCAGCCCTGATCCAAACCCTTTGCGTTGGGATCAAAGCCTGAAGCCTTGACCTGAGCTGCTGTAACGTCATCCCCTGCCGGGCCTGGCACCGGTACATGGGAAGCCAGGCACTGCCGAGCGGCCCGTGCTCCCTGCTGCCCAGGCCTCAGGCCTCCACCATCCACATGCATGCAGGCTTCTTCCAGGCTCCCTCATTGCTGTGTATGTCCAGCTCCAGAGGATTGTTCTGATGCCTTGGCCCCAGCTCCATCTGCCCCCTTGCCTCCCAGGACCGCACCTGTGAAATTGTTGAGGACACAGAATCCAGCCGAATGGTTAAGAAGATGAAGAAGCGCATCTGCCTTGTCCTGGACTGCCTCTGCGCACACGACTTTAGCGACAAGACCGCTGACCTGATCAACCTGCAGCACTATGTCATCAAGGAGAAGAGGCTCAGCGAGCGGGAGACCGTGGTCATTTTCTACGACGTGGTGCGCGTGGTGGAAGCCCTGCACCAGGTGAGGCTCTGCCCCTCAGTGGGCCCTTCTCCTCTGGCCTGAGAGCATCCTGGGCTCCACAAGCCACAGAAAGCCACCTTTCTTGCTGCTGCTGAGTGAAAGCAGTGCTGTCCCACCCTCACCTGTTTATGCCTTACAGTTGGGAGTGTGCAGAAGGGAAGTGGCCGGATGACCTGTGCGCCTGGCAAGGCGCAGTGCTGCAGGCCTCAGCCCACTCTCCTGGGGAGGGGCTGCCCAGATGGGCACCAAGCAGAACCCAGAGCAGGGATTTCCCATCGGCCAAGAAGCTAAAAATGAGTCCCCCATCTTGGGTGGTGACTGTGAGTTACCCCCTGGGGGCGGCCACAGCCTATCTCTGAGCTTCTAGGATTGGGGGTGTCAGGTACCCCAAAGTCCAGGTCAGGAGAGTCAGGAGAGCCCCTCACAGGCACACGTCCACGGGCCAGGCTTTCAGACACAGTCACCAGAGTCATGAGCGTTCATCTCTGACTCCAGATCCAGGTAGACTCATGGTTTTCTGTTTTCATTTTGTTTCGTTTTTCAACAAGATGTTTGACAGAGGTGGGGAGAGGACTGCGTTCCCCCACTGGCTGCTGCCCTGAGGGGAGAAAGAGCTGGGAAGCCACCCTGGGTGGGGCAGAGATTGCCAGGGCGCACGTCTCACCCCTTTCCCACACATGGCTGATGCAGCCTTAGAAGAGCCCTGGCCTGTCTGTGGCTTACGAATCAAGGCAGGAGCATAAAACGACGCGTCCTGGAGCCTTTTCCTGCCTTACAGGCTGGGCCCAACTCCAGCCTTCGTTCACCTTCACGGCGCAAACCACATGTCTGTTGTCTTGCAGAAAAACATCGTGCACAGGGACTTGAAGCTCGGGAACATGGTGCTCAACAAGAGGTGAGCTCCGCTTTCCTCTCACGAGGCAGCCTTGCAGTGGGACAGGCTCGCGCTGCAGCTACGCCACCCCATGCCCAGTGGTGTGCCCGTGGGGGTTCTGACTCAGAGCAGCCCACTCTCTCCCAGGAATCCCATGGTGGGGGCGGGATGCCTGCTTCTGTCTTTCGCCTCATGGAATATGATGGTCGCTAGGGAGGAGAGTCTTAAAGGCCACAGACAGAGCTCTGGGAAGAATTTCAGAGATCCTGCCTGGTCCGTTTATTGGTCATGCCTAGTGAGTGCTTAGTAAATGACTATAAAAATGGACAAATGGGTGAAGGAGTGACAGATGAGCAAAATAGGTCAGGTTCCCAGGAAACAGACTCAGGCGTGCATGCAGGAGGTTAGCTGGGTCGATCTCTCTGGGAGAAAGGGGCGGGGCTGGGCAGAGGGAGGAGCTGAACTCTGGTGCAGTCTTGACACGGTCCCAGCATGGAAGCAGACTCTCTGGCGGGCCCTTCAGATGTCCCAGGTTATAGCAGGGAGCACACAGCCCTGTGGCCCTGTACGCCACGGCAGCCAGCTGCGGATGTGGGCTGTGCCAGGGGTGGGCGTAGCTTTAGGCAGTTTCTGTCCGCTAAGGGGACTTCCCAGAGAAGGACACAGCTACAGGTGGTCAGAAGCCCACACTTCCAATAGCGGGGAGAGTGCCTTGATCTTGGAGGGGATCTGGGCGGCTCACCCAGAACCCCATGGGACCAGTGGCAGAGGGAAATCCTGAGAGGAACCAACCTCAAGCTGTCAACCCACTCAGGCAGAGGGTCTGGGCCCCAGAATGATGGGCCATCATTCTGAGTGATCTGAGGCAGCAGTGGAGGGACACCAACCATGCAGGGCCCAGAACTGATGGGATGGATGAGGGCCCACCCCATACACCGAAGTCCAAAAAATGCAGGGCTCGCCCTCCAGCCCCCTCCCATGAGCCTCTCTCCCTCTCACCCCTGGTGTGGAAGTGGGTCAGAGGGCCTGCCAGTGGCAGGCAGCACAGACCTCACAGCAGAAGTGGTGCAGTGGGTGATTTGTTCTATGATGTGGTCACCCACCCAGGAAGGGCACTGTCCCTATGGAATGGCCAAAGCCAGAGCAGTCACAAGAAAAGCTTCAGGGAGGTGGGCCTCTAGGGAGGGCATGGGGTACTAGACACCGCAGGGCCAGCCCAGGGACACCCCAGGAGGATGAGGCTGCACCCAGCAGCTCAGCCTGCCTCCCAGAGCTCACTGTGTGAGGGGACACCAGCCAGCAAGCACACATCACTGTGCTGAGGACTTGAGTGCGGATGCCTGGAGCCCTCGGAGTGGGGAAGTGATTCAGCCACCCAGGTCAGTTCATGAAGGGCAAGTAAAGGTTTGCCGGCCTGACCCTGTTGTGCTCCAAGGGAGGAGAGAAGGAAACAGAAACACCTGAGAGTTAGGGAAGCCTGGAGGAGCAGGACTTGGGGCTCAGACCTGGCTCACAGCCTGGCACTGCCTTCTAGGTGCCCTTGAGACCTGAGAGTTTGTTTGTTGGATTATTTATTCACTGATCAGTTCATTCATGCACAGCGAAGCTGCTAACGTAGCCAGCACTTCTGAGCTTTCGTGTCCTCATCCGGGAGAGTGAAGGAGATTAAACCTTTCTGCCAATACTGGCCATGACCGGAACCTGCCTCACCAGGCTTGGCCCCTGTCAGTGCACCCCTGTGCCAGACCAGCCAGAGCCTGTACCCCTGCTCCCCTCTGGAGATGAGGCCCGCTTTTGTTGAGTAGCCGAGGATGCCATGGTGGGGGCCCAGTTCTGAATCGTGTTAGGAGGGCAGGTGTCAGAGAACACCAGTCATCCAGCCCTGAGGGCGGAGTGTTTTAGCGTGGGAAACTCAGCGCTGGCCCTTTGTGGGACGTTGGGTCAGCACCGTCCTGCTCTGGGCTTCAGGCTCACTGTTCACAAAGACGGCACATTTTTTGAGTGCTGAAGTCCACGTGGCTGCAGCGCCCATGTCCTGCGCAGCCTTCCACAGAGCCACTTGTTGGCTCCAATGACACCCTGAGGCTGTTAGGGGAACTTGCACTCCAGTGCCCCAGGCCGCCTGGGCTCCATGGTGGGTTTGCTTCCGCCTCTCACTTCTCTGGGCCCCTCGGGTCTGGGAAAGTCACAGCCCTCTTGAGTAACACCAGCGTGGCTGCAGCAGCTTGCGCGTGCATGCGCTTTCCTCGGATTGCAGAGCGCCAACTCCTCATTCAGACCCTGCATCTTGGCTGCACTCCTATGCTCTGATAATCCCCTTTTTGTATTGGTGTGGACAGAGGTACTGGCCATCTCTCACTTGAGTCATGGCTGTTCTGGAAAGGTGGTGCGGTACAGACAGACCTGACTGGGTGTCAGGGTCCACCTTGCTCTGCTTGAAGTCATCCTCCCTCAGTCAACCTGGAGGAGCTCCAGCCCCCTCCTGCCCCTCAGGCCAGGCCCTAACTCCAGCTGGAGGCCTTGTCTGGTCCTCTCAGCGAACAGGGTGCTCCCAGGGGAGGAAGCCGGGAGGAGTGTTTGCCAGGCAGCTGCAGTGACAAGTTCACTGTGCTTTGGATGGAAGGCCAGGGCTGAAATCTGAAATCCCCTTTTGGGGTTATGTGAGGTTTGCTTTGGGTTCCTCTTCCTCCTTTCTTTTTGGGCAGGCAAGTTGCACATCAAGTTCCTAGAAAAAGAGAAAAACACTGTGGCAGCCCAAAGGGCCATAGCTGAAGGGTGACTCAGAGCGGATCCTGCTGACACAGAGCTCCCTCCCTCCATCTCTCACCTCCCTCACCCCCTTCTGCCTGCAGGAGTCTGGGGGGTCTGGACTCCCAGGGATCTGTGTGCCACCCAGCCAACTTGGGAGGTGGTGGCTGGGCAGCAGAGTGTCGCCAAGTTTCAGGAGGTCTCAGAGCTGGCCATGTGGTTTCCTGTAGGAGAGACTCCAGGGTCCCTTGGCAGGCAGAGCAGTGCAAGCCAAGTGGACCCTGTGCCTAGCCCTGCAGAGTCTCGACGCATTTTCCTCCAGCCCCGGCCCTGCCCGATGCACGCAGGGCTGGCAGGTCCTGCTGCAGCGTTGAGTGGAAAGCTTAGCCACACTAGCATGTGGGCTCTAGGGCCTGCAGTCACCATGTGGCACCTCTCTCCCGCCGCCTCAGACATGGTATCTTTCCCAGGGTGTCCCATTGGTAGCCTCCGCCCATGGTCGGAGGATGAAACGCTCGTCCGAGTTAGCAGTTACTAATCAGTGACCGTTCACCTGGCCCTGGGCTCAGTGCTTTCCCTGAGATTAAATTTTTCCTCATTAGATCCTAACATGGTCCTGGGAGTTGGGTGCTAATATTTTCCCTGTTTTACAGATGAGGAAATTGAGGTTTAGCGAGATACTAAATTACATGCCGAGGGTGACACAGCTAGGAAGTGGCAAAGCCAGGATTGGAACCTGGGAATCTTGACTCCCAAGCCCACCAGACTCCCCCTAAGTGGTCCTCTTCCCCATGTTTTGAGCCTCAGAGAACCCCGGCAGAATGCACGGCCAGTCGCCATGGCCACCTCTGAGCAGGGGGAGGACACGCAGTGCTTCTGCTCTGTGGGGACCTTGCACTTGAGAGGATGAGCTGTCTCACGGTCAGGACCGACTGTGAGTGGGCGGTTCAGAGCTGGCGGTCCACCTCATGACGTGCCATGATCCTTGGCCTGCCCCTTCGTGCTCTCACGCCCTGGGGGCCACCAGTCTGATTTCTGTGGCATCTGACCAGGCGGGCCTATGTGGAGAGGAGAGCCGACATTTCCATTGGGAATGCGGAGGACAGACTGGCTTTTGTTTTGCACCAAGCCCTGTGCCAGCAGAATTCCCCAGATAGCTGAAGGGCCCTGGGAGCCTCTTGGATGCAGCTGCTGGGGAATTCCACCCTCAACCCCACATAACCTGCACCTCTGAGCCCACCCTCCTCTCCACCCTTGAGAGGTGGTCCCAAGACCCCTGTGTGGCTTCCCTTCCTGCCATCCTCCTTGGCTTCTCTGCTAGCCAGCAGACAGGAGCTGGGCAGTGACCCCTGGTCCTCTGTGGACAGAGAAGCACCCTTCCTCACTGGCTGTTCCCTGTGGGGCAAAGAAGCCTTTCCTGGGGCTCTTGTAGGGGGCCTGCCCACCCCGCCCCAAGTGTGATGTAAGGTGTCCTCTTTGGGCCACTTCCTTTTGCTCACCTTGTGAGTCTCCCAGAAAGGATCAGAGCCCAAAGCTGCTCTCAGCCATAACTCTCAGATGGGGGACTCCGTGGTTTTCTAGGTCAGGGCAGAATCTAAAGTACAAGCTGAGTCAGTCAGCTTTGATGGAAAGGAAGGGAAAGTCAGGGGTTGGGCACTATCCAGGGACACAGTGGGCACCCGGGTGGTGTCAGTCCAGATGGCAGACCCTGGGGTCAGACAGACCAGGTGTGGCTGCCGCCCCAGCGCTCACTAGCTGTGTGACCCTAGACACACCCCTGCACTTCCCTGTCCCTTTGTTGCATCACCTGTGAAATCCCTCCTGGGCTGTTTCGAGGGTGGATGCAAACACTCTACACCAGGCACTGAGGCCAGGGCCTGCACTTAGGGAGTGCTCAGCTCAGCACACGTTAGCTTCTAGGGCTGTCGGTGATGCTGGCTGATAACGACGCAGGTGATGGCCAAAATGATGAGCAAAGGGAGACAAAAGTGGCACCCAAGGTGGGCTCCAAACTCTGCTGGACCTTTTTCCGCACGTGTAAATGAGGGAATTGAATGAAATCCCTTGTCACTGGAGTCTGGACATTATGTGAGTTTGTCTGGGGACTCTCTGCAAGTTGTTCTAAGCCCTAAGCTCTCCCACCTGAGACTCAGCTAGGGCGGCAGGTTCAGGGGGGCACCCCTGAAGCACTCACCGGCTCAGAGTGACTCACATCCCTGCCTGGACAGCTCAGCAGGTGGCAAGCGAGAGTGACCGGCCAGAGGCAGACCCGGGCACTCCCCATGTAGCCATGGGGAAGGCAGCAAAGGTCAGGGGAGCAGAGAGGATGTGGGCATGATTTCTTTGCACCCTGGACAAGAGGTGAGGGCAGCAGGGTACCCGTGGGGACAGACAGCAAGACGTGTTCACTCTCTGCCTCCCGCTCCCAGGACGCATCGGATAACCATCACCAACTTCTGCCTCGGGAAGCATCTCGTGAGCGAGGGGGACCTGCTGAAGGACCAGAGGGGGAGCCCCGCGTACATCAGCCCAGATGTGCTCAGCGGTACGTGCACTGTGCCCGGCAGCAGGCCCCTGGCTATGACACAGCCAGGCACCACAGCAGCCCGTTCACTCAGCAAACCTTGTCTGTCTAGTTGCTCTCTGGAATTAGTGCTTGGTGGGGAAGATTTCTGAGAGTGTACACATGGGGCACTTAAAGGACTTCCCCGAGGAAGTGGCGTCTGAGCTGGGATGACGAGGATAAGAGGGAGTCGGCGGGGTGTGTGATGAGGTGGAGGTGGCACAGCGCACTTGAGGAGAACCAACCGGGGCCCTGGTGGCTGCTGCTCAGAAAGTGAGGCTGGTGCAAGGCCAGAGAGGTGGGCGCGGGCCAGACCACGAAAGGCGTGATGGAGGCCTTATTGGGAAGCCTCATCTTGTATTTCAAGGGCAAAAGAAAGCCATTGAACAGGGCTTCACTGAGTGCACCATGATGAAATTTCCATTTGAAGACAATCGTTCATTCACTCATTCATTCTGCTTGAATTTACCTACCAAGGGCCTTCCATGTGCAAGGCTCTGTTCTAGACACTTTGGATACAGCAGTAACCGGCAGACTGACATCCCTGCCTCTGGGGATGGTGAGCTGACTTTCCGGTGGGGCTGCGGCAGGTGGTACACCAGATAAATAAGGCAGTTACGCAGTTATTACTAACTACCAATTATATTTCTAAGTACCAGGTGCTGTGCTTGAGCACGACACGCATTATCTGTTTAAAAGCACACAGCCGCCTTGTGAGGTAAATACGCTAAGTTCCTTTTTTACAGATGAGAAAACCAAGGCTCAGAGAGATTGCATCTCCTGTCCAAAGTCACAGCTAATAGTAAACCCAGAGGCTGGGTTCCAGGGATGCCTCCTGCCCACGCCCAGGCTCCTGGTTTTTATTTTATTTTATTTTTTCCTGTTTCACCGTAGGCTTTCCTTCCTTTCCCAGCTCGTCTTTTACCAGATCAGGTCCCTCTGCCCTGATCCCTTTGGGGACACGGGCTCATGTCCGCTTCCGCCCCTCCCGCATGTAGGAAACAGCAACTCTGTGCACACTCCTGCCCCCTTAAGCTGCTTGACCTTCAGTGGGGCTGGTGAGCCCTTGAGAACCAGCATCCCCCACCCCAAAGGCATCATCAGCCACCCAGGAGGCTCTGGGACCCAGGGGAGAGATGGCAGTGTCTAGGCATTGCCCAGTGCCAGCGGAGTCTCCTCTGCACTGTGGAGGGCTGAGCTGTGTTCAGGGATCCAGCTGCCGCAGAGCCTGCTGGTGCGCCGGACAGGGTGCTGTCCCGGGGACTGGGCAGGGGCTTTCGGAGGGTTGTTCTCATGTCCTACGCTGGAGCAGGCCAGGCGGCAGCTAGCCCCTCAGAGGGCTGCCCTGGAAATAGGAAAAGAAGGCTTTTACAGTCAGCTGTGTGATCTGGACTGATCATACATTCCTGGGCCTCATCTTCCTCTTTAGAAAAACAGAAAACATGTCATTCATGAAGTTGTGGTAGAGATTTCATGAGATAAAAGTGTTTCTCCCAATGCTAGGACAGAGTTTACTTAACTGGACAGTCATTCACTTAGCAAATGAGAGTCCATGGTAGGCAGGCACTGGGCTCAACAGTGAGCAAAGCAGAGAGGCATCTGTGTGTGAGAACTTAGCTTCCAGTGGGGGAGATGGGGAATAAACAGACAACAAAAGGGATCCTTTCAGGTTGTGCAAGTGCTAGGAGGGAAGAGTGACGGGGTTGTGGCTGACCCGTCCAGAGCCCATTAGCTCTTTGTTCCACACGTACATTGGCCACCTGCTCTGTTAGGCGCTCTGCTGAGAGCTGGGGCCAGAGAGCAGGCCCAGTGGCCGGACCTCGCAGTCTGGCCGAGGAAGGGGCAGGAGGCACACCGCAGGTGGGGTATTGCCCTGCAGGGCCAGGTCTCAAGAGCATGAGCAGGATCAGCCTGCAGAGCAGGGGAGGGACCAGCATGGGAAAAGCTGCCAGGACTGAGCCCATGCAGTTTGTTCTGGGAGGAAGCGGGGCAGGAGACCAGAAGTGAGGGTGGCAAGGTGAAGGGGGCCCCTGGATAAGATCTCAGGCAGGTAGCTGGTAAGCTGATAGGGTCCCAGGGCCATCCTCTTTCCCAGCCCTGCACTAAATGTGCGTGCATCCGTGTCCCGCAGGCCGGCCGTACCGGGGCAAGCCGAGCGACATGTGGGCCCTGGGCGTGGTGCTCTTCACCATGCTCTATGGCCAATTCCCCTTCTACGACAGCATCCCACAGGAGCTCTTCCGCAAGATCAAGGCCGCAGAGTACACCATCCCTGAGTGAGTTCTGCCTCCCTGGGGAGGGGAGGGAAGCCCAGCCAGGCACGCACAGGGAGCAGAAACTGCGCAGTGAGGCTTGGGGTCCGGGGTCTGCGACCCAGCACCAGCCCACCCCACCTGACCCCTGCCCTCTCCCTCTCCTGCATCAGGGACGGGCGGGTTTCTGAGAGCACCGTGTGTCTCATCCGGAAACTGCTGGTCCTCGACCCCCAGCAGCGCCTGGCCGCCGCCGACGTCCTGGAGGCCCTCAGTGCCATCATCGCATCGTGGTTAGTGGGCTGGCACAGGGTGGGGTCTGCCCCTCCTTTGGCACTGCCCATCCTACCCAGAAAAGAAGCGTGTGGGTGGGCCTGTTGCTCTGCCAGGCAGAGTCAAATTTCCAGACTTTCCCATGAGCAAAATCAGGAGGTGCCAGCAGCACTGAGCACCTAGCACCTCCTGCCTGCCCGTCAGTGCCTGGGGCAGACGGGCATTATCTCATTAAATTCTTACAACAGCCTATGAGGTGGAGGTTGTCCCCCATTATTGGATGAGAACACTGAGGCTTGGAGAAGCAGAGTTGATCGTGTCAGGAAGGGGCTGAGCTGGGACCCACCCCAGGTCTGCTGACTCCAGACGAGGCTTAAAGCACTGGGGGCCTGGCCTTTCTGGGGAGCAGGGGCTGCAGGCGGCCTGGGGCCCACCTGACGTGACTGCCCCCCTGCAGGCAGTCCCTGTCATCCCTGAGCGGGCCTTTGCAAGTGGTTCCTGACATCGACGACCAAATGAGCAATGCAGACAGCTCCCAGGAGGTGAGTTGGGAGGGGCTGACAGGCTGTTACCCAAGTCCTGAGGGACCAGCCTCCAGGGAGGGCAGGTGGGGCAGGGGCAGAGGTGGCAGCTCCCAGCGGGCTGCAGGGCCTTCTCGGCTTTGTTCCCAGCTCTTGGAGTGGAAAAGGGAGCCCAAAGTGCTGGTCCTGCGCTCCCTGGGGCCTGCCTGGGCCTGGCTTAGCTGGCGCTTCTATGGCCAGAGAGAGGAGTGGGCCGGATGAGGTGGAGGCCCCACAGCAGGAGGCCCCATAGTGGCCCAGCCTGGCCCTCTCAGCTTCCTCTTCCTGCCCCAGTGCTCGGCCACGTGTTGGCCCTTTAAACAGTCACATTTCTCTGCCCCTCTGACTCACGGGGTTCTCTCTCAACCTTCCTGCTTTTCATTTGTTAGATGATTCATTTTCTCCCAGTTTTCTCTCTTCTGTTTCCTGCACTGGAGAAAGTGCTGGGCCCAGAGTGGCAGCAGAGACCTGAGCAGTAGGCCACAGCTACTGGGTGATCTTAGGGTGCCCCCTGGAGGGCAGAGCTCGGCCCAGCCCTTGGCAGGGACCTGTCCCTTCCCTCTCTGGCCCAGCCTGGAGCTCCACAGCAGAGCCTCCTGGCCCTTGAGAAGAGAGTCCCAGGGCCGTTAAGCAGCTAAAACGATCCGCACGAGCACACGGGAGTGCCCACCCCGGCACATCTCATTCCGTCCTGTGTGGCCTGTGTTCTTGCCCTCGCTTTGCAAGAGGAACTGAGGCTCAAAGAAGTAAAATAAGTTACCCAAAGTCACACAGCTGGGAAGCAGAGTTGAGCCTTGAACCCAGTTCTGATTCCGTAGCCCTGCTTTTGCCCTCCGCTGTGTAACACAGGGACCTGCCACTTCAGTTCACTGCTGTCTGCCTAGGCCACTCCAGGGGGCTTAGCGTGGAGCAGGATGGGGAAACCCGGCTGCCCAGCTGCAGAGCACCCCAGCCCCAGGCCTGTCTTTTAACACTTGCCCTGCACTGGGCCCCCAGGGCCTTCGACAACCTGTGAGTGGAGATTGCTGCCCCACTTCACAGGAAGCTAAGGCTTTGGAGGTAACTCAGCCTCTCCCAAGGTCAGTGAATTAGGAAGGGGTTGGCCAGCAAGGTGAGGTCCAGGTTGGCTGGAGAGCTTCAGGGACCCAGACTTTCTGCCACCCAGTTAGATGGGGCCCAAAGGTGTGGTGTCTGGCAGGGAGCCTTTGGAGCCCGACCATCTAACACTGCTCTGCTCTCTCCCTCTCGGACTGTTTGTCTCTGTCTCTCCCCCTGTGCCTCGAAGGCGAAGGTGACAGAGGAGTGCTCCCAGTACGAGTTTGAGAACTACATGCGGCAGCAGCTGCTGCTGGCTGAGGAGAAGAGCTCCATTCACGAGGCCCGGAGCTGGGTGCCCAAGCGGCAGTTCGGTGGCGCGCCCCTAGTGCGCCGGCTGGGCCACGACGCGCAGCCCATGAACCCCTTGGACGCAGCCATCCTGGCGCAGCGCTGCCTGCGGAAATAGCAGCCTCAGGCAGGGGTACCAGCTCCACCCACCACCTCTTCCCGGCCCCCAGCCAACAGCGGGCTGCGGGGCTGGGCCCTGGCTTGCTGAACTCTCTCCCAGGCTGCCACAGGGACAGGCAGGGACAGCCCAGGTCACACATGGGTCAGCAGAGGTACCACGAAGCTACCTTTTGGAATGATTGCTTGATTGTTTGGTTTTTTAATCTGAGAAGCCTAGATAACTAATCTGCTTTTAATCATGACGTTTTAATCTACCTCTGTCTCTTTAACCATGCTGTCTCTGGACTGAGTGAGAGGGAGGAGGAGGAGGAGCCCACCCAGCTGCCTGGCCAGGCAGCTGCTCCCCACAGTCCAAATAAGCTGAAAGTGCAGCTCGCTGCTGGCTCCCAGAACGAAAGCCCACCCCCCACGCTCTCCCAGGCCCCTCCCTCCCTCCCATGGTCAGTTTCCTCCCTCCCCTTCTGACCCCAGGCTCCTCCATCCAAGCTTTGGAAAACCTTCACCTCATCTTAAGCGGAATTCAAATATATTTATTTTTATACTGAAACCAACTTCTCTCCCATCGCTAGGTGGCTCGGCCCACGGCCACTCTCTGCCCTAGCCTGGCCAGACAGCAGGGAGTCCACAGCCCACCGATGGCCCCCTCCCCACCCCCAGGCTCTGAAAGCCCCTTCTTGCCAGCCCCACTCCACCTCCAGCCCACCAGTCCCTCTTGTCTCTGGTGATGGGGGGCCTTTCTCGACTTGGTTCTCTTTCTCCCATCTCAGTGGTGTTTCTGAGGTGCTGCACACACGCATTAACCCTGGGGTCCTTCCCCACCCTCGCTGCGTGCCGAGGTAATGCCGACACGGATGTGAAAGAGGGCCTGGGGTTGGGCTGGGGGTGTGCGGGGCTGGCCCTGGACAGGCGGGCTCTGCCCCTCGCTCCCCACACCCCGCTGTGGAGAGTGGTGGGGGCACCACCCCTCCCACCCTGGCCTCCTAGTAGATGCGGTGTCCCTCCTGGCACACTCCAGCCAGGGCCCTTCACTGGGCTGCAGGGCTTGTGGGAACTGCCGACGCCGGGGGCCTTGTCTGGTCTGAGAACAGCCCTGCTGCCCTCTTTGAGCCGAGATTTTGAAGTGGATGCCCGTCTTGCCAGAAATGCTGTTCTCGCCAGAATGCCCTCCCCTCTCCCCCACACGCCCCCCACTCCCTCGCTGGACTTGGCCCTGCCCAGTGCCAAGCAAAGACCTCCCCTCGGCCCCCCCACCGGACCCCCTGGGAAAGGCCAAGTGTTCCCCCCCCCCAGGCAGCCCTGGGCCCTTCAGCCTGCCTGTCCTTGTTTCCCAGTGCAAGCTGCCCCCTCCCCAAAAGCTGACTCACTGTGAGTGACTTGGGGCAAGTTCCCAAACCTCCTTGTGCCTCAGTTTCCCCATCTGGAAAAAATGGGGCCACCTCTTGCCAGCAGTAGCAGGGCCACCCACGCCCCTTCCTCCCCACACCCCTTCCCAGCACTTGGGGCCTCGTGCCTCTGCCTCAGTGGGGCTGAGGGAGCCCGCCTGAGCCCAGCACTTACTTGCCTGGAGCAGCAAGCCCTGCCTCTGTCAGCTGTCTGGTCGCTGAGAGCCAGGGTCTCATGCTATGGGGTCGAGGGATGTCCTCTTTTCTATATTTATTTCATAAAGGAGTCTCCTAAGGGAGTAGAACTGCAGTCTAGCCTAGGGCTCTGGCCCCTGTGACTGTCCCTGTGAGGCGCTCGGCTGTGCCCCTTGCCCAGCAGCCTGCCCAGACCCTCCGGGCCTGCTGACCACACATGGTCTTTCTCCTCCTGAAAAAAGCAATACTCTCGGAGTCTGCAAACCCTATCAGACAGAGGTCCCTTCTGAGGCCAACCCGTGTGTCTGATCGCATTTTGAGCAAAGCAAACGAGAGGAGGTTGGGTCTGCCCGAACTGGGTGTCAGATGCTGAGAGAAGTCCAGTTGTAAAGAAACAAAACAGAAAAAGCCACAAAAAAATTTGTATAAAGACATATTTTTGTACTACATGGGGACTCTTCCTGCATGTCAGCAATAAAATTTCCTGTTCTGGAGCCACCGAGGCCTGTGCCGTCTGCTCTTCTTGCCCCCTTCACCTGTGCCTCCTCGTCTCCCCCCAGCCCGGCTTCCCTCCTGTCCCAGCCTGGCAGGGCAGGGTTCCTGCAGCGCTGGGCTCTACTACCAGGTGCACTGGATAGGAGCCCCCTCCAACCTGGGCAGGCAGCCAGCCAGCTACACGCCATCACTGCCTTGCATGGGGGAGGGCACCAGAAATCCCCAGTATTTTCCTGGACCAGCTGGTCTAGCCCTGCCAAGTACCCAAGAGGGAACTCCCTGCTTGGCTTGGCTCAGCCAGGACCTGTGCAGGAAGGTGTTCCAGAGTGACTGCTGCTCGCAGAGCGTTGACCCTCCCTCTGCCCAGCCCCCACATGTGGTGGGGAGAACTCTACCAGACAGAGCCCATCCTGGTGCCCACAGGCCGATTCAGGGCAGCTGGGGTAATAAGGGCCAAGCCAGGCCCTTTCCTGAATCTCCCGCACCTTCCCTCCCCTCAATAGGAAGCCAAGGGACTTCCTTCCTTTCCTCTTTCCTTCCTTCCTTTGCTTAAATTTAGACTGCAGAGTGAGCATTGGAGCAATGAAACTGAAGGTAGGCTGGCCCCTCCCCAGGCACAGCACAAGGCCCAGCAGACTTACCTTTGTGCTCAGGAGCCCCACTCAGATCCTAGTCACAAAAGGAGTGGAGACCCGTGCAGGAGGAGCCCCTTCCCAGTCACGTGTCCACACAACCACAGTGGGTGACATCCCTCTGAGGTGTGAGAAGTCTCTGGTTCAGAGCAGACCCCCCGGCCCCGTGTCCCCACTTTCACCCCACAGCCCCACACCCACCCCAGCATCTACGCAGCTCCCCATCTTCCTGGCCAGTTCCATCTCAGCCATACCATATCTGTGGAGCTGTCCTGGATGCACCTCCAGAAAAGGCCCTCGCAGCTAGCCCAGCACCACCAGCCTCGGGCTCTCCCCACTGCCACCCTGGGCCTGCCTCCACTTTCAGCCTCCCTCCTGTGCTCCCGCCTGACCAGCCTCTGTTCCGTGCTGGGGCCGCCTCAGCACCCGCCTGTGTCAGGCCCGTACTCAGCAATGCCCGGGGCAGCAAGCTGCGTGCGGGGAGGGGCTGTTTTGTACCTAGAGCCAGCCTGGCATGCAGCTCACATGCCACCTCGCTCTCCACCGGTTTTTATCGTGAGCCCCTGAAGCAAAGGGAGGGAGGACCAGCAATGTGGGTGTGTTCAACAGCCTCCTACGCTCCTGAGAAGTCAAAGAAGAACTGAGAAATTCGGGCAGTTGTAGCCACTGCCTGATCTCCACTGTGCTTGGGGAGCGGTTTCAGAGATCGGCCGCCTGGCCACCTAGCTACCTGACGTGGGAAAGGAAGTGAAGAAGTAGCATCTCCCTCCGTGGCTGAGTCGCTCAGGTCCCCAAGCCAAGTCAGCTGTGATCCCATGTCTCTGACTCCCACACCCCATGTCCCGTCTGCCACTTCTCACAGTGCCCTGCCACAACCCCATCTGAGACCTGAGCCCCACTCTCTCACCTCCTGGCGTCCCTGTTCCTTGCGACAGCTCAGCCACGCAGCAGCGAGAGTGAGCCTTCCAAAAATCAGACGTTTTCCCTCTCCTACTTACCCCCCCCCCGCCCCCCCAGCATAGCTTCTGCCTCATGCAGGACAACACCCAGAGGGCTGTCTGAGGAGGAGAAAGCTCTGCACCAGGAGGTGCTAACCTGGCCTCCTCTCCAACCTCTCAGCCCCTCAGCACAGCTTCCACCACAGGGCCTTTTCATTGGCTAGTCTCTCTAGAAGGTTCTTCCCCACATATTTGCATGGCTCCCTCCCTCACTTCCCTCTGCTCAAGACACTGCCTCATCAGAGAGGCCTTCCCTGACCACGTACACCTGGTCTCCTCTAACTCCTCACCCGGCTATACTCTGCCTCGTTGTGTTTATCATGACCCAACCTCAGATCACCTGCGTGGCCATTGATGACACCTGTGCCTCCAATCAACTGTGGAGCTCCCCGTGGGCTGGGCGGGAATCTGCTCTGTGCCTGTGCGGGGGTGGGGGACCTGGGAGCTGGTCATCGCAGCATCTGAGGCTTGCGGCTGGTGTTTAGAGGGTGGAGGCCAGGGACCCCAGACAACCCCACAAGGAAGGCAGATGCCACAGCCTGCAGGACGTGAGCAAAAACTTGTTTATAATTGCCAGAGCCAAGAATCTAACCCCCTGCAAACATAAACAGAAAGGGCTGCGTGCACAGAATGCAGACGCAAGTGTTGGGGAATGCAGCTACTGTGGAGTGGAGGAGATCTGGGCTTTGTTTTGTTCGGAATCTCACCGAGAGCTCACCACCATTTCCGAGTCACTGGAGAACACCTCCCGGCATCCCAGTGGAGATGCGCACTCAGCATCCTCCACCTTCCCCGCAACCAGTTGCTTCACGAATACCTATCATTTATTTCTAAGACACATATACATATATGTGTGTATGCATTTTAAATTAGATGTGGAGGAGGATATATTAGCCATAAATTTCTTTCAGGAGCATAAAAAGAGCAATGTAAAGAATCGTGACTCTGGGTCTGATGGGGTGGAGGGCATGGCCTGTGGAAGACTGGCGGGGAGCATGGGCTCTGAAGTTCAAATTCAGGCCCCGCCCCTTACATCCACGGGGCCGCACCTTTGTTACTCAGTCTCTCTGAGTCTCACTTCTTCTCCTCTGAAACAGGAGTCACCCTACAAACTACACGGTTACTGAGGGGACTTGAGGGGTTGAGGCAGCACAGCAGCTGGCATAGAGCCCGAGTAACCGAAAGCAGGGCCGGCTGGCTGCCGCTACGCAAGCCAGTACTCGAGAGGCAGGTGCGGATGTAAAGGAAAGTGGTTTATTCAGATGCCAGCCATGTGGAAGACGGGGGACTCAGGTCACAAAGCCCATCTCCTGAGAGGATGGAAGACCCACGTCTCAAAGCCCGTCTCCGCCTCTCCGTGGAGGCAGAGGTTTTTATAAGGAGGGAGATGGGAACAGAACAAAGAGATCAAGAGAGGGGGGTGGAGAGTTCTCTACGTGCAGACAAGCACAGTCCATTTTGATAAGGAGAGTGGTGGCCAGGTGCGGGTCATCCTGGTTTAGTCACCCTGGCTTCACGTCATCCTGGCGCCACAGCTGAAGGTCAGCAAATCTCCCAGAGCTGGGATGCCTCAAGGCTGGATTCTGTATCTTCTGAAGTTAGTTCCTAGGATTCTTATACAAACAAGCTGCATATTAAAGTCAGCACTTACAGAAACAATGTCAAAAGGATGGTGGGGTGGGTTACAACTTCTCACTGTTACACCAGGTACAGGACGGTACGCAATGGCAATTGCCATTATTCATTTTGCAAATTCTCACATTGCCCTCTTCCCAACAGCTGTCCCAGGTGCCGAGGAGGCATTCAGAGGACTAGGCCCGTCTTGGGAATCCTTGAGTGAGTCCCCTTCTTCCCTCCATCCGAGACCTAGGCAGCCTCTTACCCCACAGTGGGGTGAGGTCCCAGTGTGAGGAATAGAGCAGCCAGGCCAATGGAGCGGCTGGGGAAGGGATCGCAATAGGCTCTGAGTACGCCAGCCACACCCCCAGCCCCACCAAAAGGCTCTGAATCTCTCTGCCCTCTGACCTCCCATCAACACCTGCCTTTCCCACGTTTCATCTTAAGATCACTCTCTGTGCCTCCCACCGTGACTAATCTCTAGTTTCACAAACAGACAAGAGGGCAGGTGGGCAGGCAGCAGGTCAGTCCTAGGCCACCAGAAGCAGGGAAATCAGCAGGTGAGCAGAGGGGATGGGAGCCAGGCAGACAGGTGACAGATATACAGAGAGGTCCCTCCCGGTCAGCACACCCAGCGCACAGGGAAAACAGGTGGCTGGGCAGACCTACAGACAGGCTGGCCAGCAGGGAGAGGCAGGCAGAAAAGCAGACAGGCAGGTGGCCAGGAGGTCACATGGGCTGTGCAGATGGCCACAGGGGCCAAAGGCTTTGGGCATCTCCCCCAGGGCCTGTAGGAACAGCCCACAGCTTCTTCCAACCCCCCAGGGCAAGGCGGTCACTTCTCCCACCTGGCCTGGCTTGGCGGCATGTATGCCGTCCCACGTGTCGCTCTCTGAAGGGGCCAGCAACCATCTCAACCCCCACTCCGCTCCAGCATGGCCACCTGCTTCCCCAGGGTGGAGTCACACCTGACCCACTGCAAACACACATGTCACACACCAACCCAGACACACCTTTTTCTGTAGGCAGCGATACCCAGAGATGTGCATAGCACAGGGGTGCATGAAACAGCTTAACACAAACATAGCCAAAATCCCTTTTTTTAAAAGTTCAGCTTTTTATTAACTGTGTTACAAAAGAGGTTTGGTCAAGAAAACCAAAGCCCAGGTCATCATCAGACTCCTCAGGTTCTTCTTTCTTTGCTTCCACTTTCTTCTCCTCAGCTGGGGCCACAGCAGCAGAGGGGGCAGGACCCCCTGCTGGTGCCGCACTGGCTGCTGGGGCAGGTCCACCAGCTCCTACACTGCAGACGAGGCTCCCAAATGTTGACACTGGCCAGGGCCTTTGCAAACAAGCCTGGCCAGAAAGGTTCAACATTTACACCAGCTGCTCTAACGAGGGCATCGATCTTATCCTCCGTCACCATCACCTCATTGTCACGCAGCATAAGGACTGAGTGGATGCAGGTGAGCTCTGAGATGGAGGCCATGCTGTGGGCGAAGGCTGGGCGAGCACTGCCAGGACTGGTGCTAGTTGCCAGATAAGTGAGGGCCTCACCCCAGTGCGGCCTTAGCTTCCTCGGAAGGACTGAGCACCCTCGTGCCAGCTGGGGAATAAGGGCCATATCCAAAATCCTACAGCCGCCCCGCCCCCCCCCCCCCCCCCCCCCCCCCCCCCCCCCCCCCCCCCCACAGAGCAGCAGGTGCACACACAGACACACTCGTGGGCCACACACAGAAACATGTCCCCAAATCCAGGGTCTTTCCCACAGGCACAGCCAAGACACGCACTAATCTTCACATGGTTGGTCAGCATTCAGCAGGTTGATACAGCCATGGAAACCCACTGATGTCCCAGCTAGTGGTCAGATTCCTGCCTCACCTCCACCTCTCAGCCCGATTTAACATGGCTGATGGCATCCCGGTCCTGGCAAGTCTCCCTCCCGCCCGATCACTCATCTCTCCTGGCCGACCCCTCCTCCACCCAACCCCTCACTGCCGGAGCACCCAGTCCTCAGGCTGCAGACCCCTTCTCTTCTCTCCCTGACCCCTGGATGATCTCACCCACTCCCGGGGTGTTCGATCCATCTTGGGTGTCAAGGACTCCAAAACACTTTTCCAGCCCAGACTCCTTGGGGCTCTGCTGGCCTGTCAGACACCCCACCTGGACATCTCAAATCTATCTCAAATGAAATTTGGATTGCCCAAAACCTGCTCCCCACCTAGGCTTTCCTCAGGTGTCTGGGCCCATCACCGGGTTGCTGTCCCATATTCCCCTTTCCCTCATGCCCACATCCCATGCAGGAAGTCCTCCTGACACTCCCTCTGCTCACCTCCTCCACAGCCCATCCGGTCCAAGCCCTGTGACACTGCTGGCCGGGACGGCTGCCAGCCTGCTCGCAGCTCTCCTTCCCTTCTCACCCTGCATGGCCTGTCCCACTCTGAGCCCTGAGGAGTCTCTCCAAAGGATGTCGCTGAACCACGACACTCTCCTGATTAAAACTCCACGGGCTCCCCGCCACCCCATGACACAACATCTAAGCTCCTCCACAGGGTCCACCGCCTCTTCCTGTCCCCACCCCTCATCGCCCCCTCATGCCTCTCTGCCCCTGGGACAGGGACCCCAGGACACTCTACTTCAGGGCCCTGGCCCTCCTTCCTGCCCAACACTCAGCCCTGCCCAGGTCCTGTACTGCTGCCTCTCACCTCAGCGGGCCCCACAGAGCCGCCCAGGTGTTCTCCATCACAGATTTCCCTATTCCGTCATCCTGAATGCTCAGCAGCAGCCAGGATTTTCTTCTTCGTGTGCTGTCTGTGTCCACCTCAGTGTCAGCTCCAACAGGGCAAAGATTTATGTCCGTTCTGCTCACTGCTGAACCCTCATTACTAGGAAGTGCCAGTCAGACAGACATGGCCATCCCCACAAAAAGGCTCAAGTAGGTACAACACGAAATACACAGATATGGGCAGAAATCGTGCCACATGCTCACCAAACAGACTCAACAGACACAAAGACACCCAGGAGTCTCTTTCCCACCCCTGGGAGAGCCAGCCCTAGTCCTTTTCCCATCTAGATCTGCCCTCTGCTTGAACCCCAACTCAGGACTTGGAGCGGGGGTCTCCAGCCTGGGCAGAGAGGGGGGTCACTGGCCCACAGGCCTCAAGCAGCGCCTTCAGCTATGCCTGCAATTTCCTCTCCCCCCTTCCTTCCCTCCTCCTCCCTGAGGCTCCCGCCAAGAAAGCCTCCCCCTCACCCCAGCCCCAGCACAGGAAGGGGGGCCCACGAGGCGAGGCTGGGATCTGCGCAGGAAGACCCAGGCCCACACACTGATCACACGACTCATCACATGCACAAGCCCTGAGCCCATGTAGAAACGCATGTGCACAGGCAAGTTTAGCCAGAAGGGAAAAGCATTTTTGCCATGCACTCTTGTGCAGAATACAGAGGCCCTAGGAGGACCCAGGCTGGGTTCTGCAAGGCTGGCCTGGGCCTAGCTTGAAGCCTGAGTCCAGCATTCATTAACCCTGCTGACCAGCACTCCACCAGCTGGACACACTCACGCCTGGGCCCTGGGAGGAGAGGATGACAGTCCCTTCCCTTGGGTCCTGGGTTGAGGGCCTGGCTGAGCACTGACATCTGGGCCAGGGAAAAGCAGGCAGTCTTCCCTCAGTGAGGAAACCTTCCGGGGGGAGAGCAAAGTATAGGCACAGGGTTAAGGGCTCAGCCAGGCTCTAGGCTCAGAGAGCAGGAGGTTCAAATCTTGACCGTTTGGTCAAGTTTTTCAGTCTCTCCGTGACTCAGTTTATTTATCCGCCAAGTGGGGATAATGACAGCGAATTATAGGATTATTAAAGAGGATTAAATAAAAGAATATTGTAAAGGGTTTAGCCCATTGACTGGCACCTAAGCAGAACTCCATCCTCATCATTATTATTATTGTTGTTATTCGTATCCTGGGGGCGGGTCTCTGGAACCCGCCTCCCCTGCGGTTTCCTGTGGGGGGAATAAGACGCCCCAGCAGGCCTCGTTCCCCCTCCTCTCCCTGTCCTCTGCCGGCCCTTTCCCTCCCCGCCTCCCCCGCCCCGCCCCGCCCCGTCCCGTCCCTCCTCTTTCCTCGGAGGAAACTTTCCGCCGGCTGGTCCATCGGCCTGTGTCCGGCCAGCGCTGCCGCGGCCTGGGAGCTGAGCCGAGCTGGCGGGGTGGCCGGGCCCTGGTGTGCGACCACTGGAGGCGTTGGGACTGGTCCGTGGAGAAACCGGGCGCTGACGGTGAGTGAGCCGGGGCCTGCGGGCCGGTGGGTCCCCAGGGGCGGGCAGGATGGGAGAGGCAGGCGGCCTCCCCTTGCCGGAGCTCGCCCGGAGAGAGCGGAAGGCACCCGTGATTCTCCAACATCTCGCTCCCGGGACAGCGAAACCGGACCTCTTTTGGGGACCTCGCGAGGGGGCGAAGCCTCCTGCGGCCCACTCCCTGACCCCAGGTCGGAGGGGCATCCGCGCGCAGGGGTCGGATCCCCAGACAGGGCCCAAGTCTGCAACAAAGTCGGAACACGCTCTTTCCAGGGTAGACCTGCGGCTGCTCTTCCAGGGAGAGGAGCTGCCCCCAGGAGGAAGCGGTGTCAGGGTCAGCTTCGATTAGGATCTGATCGTGCTGACCCCGCAGGCCGACAGGCAAGTTGCCCTCCAGAGCATCATGGATGCCCCCAGAAGAGACATGGAGTTGCTCAGCAACAGCCTGGCGGCCTACGCACATATCCGCGGTGAGGGCGGCTGGGGAATGTACCCTTCCCTGCCCCTCTAAGGCCCCACTACACCCCTTCCCTCCTCACCCCTGCTGTTATAATTATCCCTCCCCCACACCTAGTGACCTACAACTAATTACCCCATACCTCACTGTCCCCCATTACCCGATGGCGGCTGCCAAATGTTCTTCTAATAGGAGGTACTGTCCTTGTCCCCCAAACTTAAAACCTGGAGTCTTTTCGAGATGGAATGACTCCCACCAGCCAGGTCCCCTCCCTGACTTCTGCCCTCTGACCTCCAGCTAACCCCGAGAGCTTTGGTCTCTACTTCGTGCTGGGTGTCTGCTTTGGCCTGCTGCTAACCCTGTGCCTGGTGGTCATCAGCATCTCCTGCGCGCCCCGTCCGCGGTCCCGGGTCCCTGCTCTGCGCCGGGACCGCCATAGTACCCTGGAGGCGGAGGACGAAGACGAGGACGAGGAGGACACGGTGACGCGACTGGGCCAAGATGACACGCTTCCTGGTCCAGAGCTGTCCGCGGAGCCCGATGGGCCCCTGAGCGTTAACGTCTTCACATCAGCGGAGGAGCTGGAGCGGGCGCAGCGCCTGGAGGAACGCGAACGGATTTTGCGGGAGATCTGGCGCACGGGGCAGCCGGACCTGCTGGGCACCGGCACGCTGGGACCCAGCCCCACGGCTACAGGCACCCTGGGCCGCATGCACTATTACTAACTGGGCCTCGTCCCCACTGCAAGCCTCTCTAGGTACTGGACGTGCACCTGAACTCATAGCTACTGCGGTGCTAAGTGGGCCCCGCCCCCACAGCTCCCACGGTGCTACTGGGCGCGCATCCCCACACTCTGGAAGGCGCCCTTCCCAAGTGTTGCCCAAAGGCCCTGGGGGGGGAGGGCAGGACACAGGGTCCCCACCCCCGCTTCAGGGCACGGTTAAGAGGTGAAGAGACCAATGAAAGCTGCATTCTTAGTGACTAAGTCTCCCTCTGTTACCCCTGCCTCCAACATTCCGCAGGCTCCTGCCACGCAGAGGGCCCCGGGCTAACCACCTCCATCGCCAGGTCCTCAGCACATGCTTGCGTTCACTTCGCAGACGGCGAAAACACACTCCAGCACTTCACCAGTCTTCTCCAGAACAAGTATCACTGGAATTCCTTACTCAAACGTATTCCTTACCGGCACGCTCCTGGACACACGTCACCCGTCCCTACAAATGCCCAGGCTTCACGCATCACTGCAACCCCATGGGTTGGACACACACACACACACACACACACACACACACACACACACACACGAGCACCAGGCTGACCTTGACGCTAAGGTGCTCTTAGCCCCAGTGTAACCACGTGTGCTTGAGTGGAGGTGCGTTTCTTTGAGTCCTGAGCTGATGGGCCGTGAGGCCAACTGGGAGGGGTCCGGGGATTTGAAAGTCGGGCCGCCAGTTCCTTTGGCGCACAGCTGGATTCCGGAATTCGGCCGCAGGCAGGGCCTGACCCTGCCTGAGCATGGGCCCCTCCTGCCCGCTGGCGTCTGAAGGAGACGCCCCCTCCAACCACCACCCCCCTCCATCCGGTGGGTAAAAATAGCCACGCACAGGCCTTGGGAATGGTAATGAGAGCCACATGTTGGCCAGATGTGCCAAGAAGAGACCTCCGGGAATGCTGAGCGCCAGCCCGGCCCCGCCCCCCGCCACGAAGGCCCCGCCCCCCGCACAGACCAGGCAGGCAGGGTGTGCGTAGACAGCAAAGTTTACTTTATTGGGTTTCCCAAAGTCCTGCGCAAGGATGTGGGTGGCCGGAGCAGACTCCCCTCCAGGCCCCACTGCCGTCCTTCCCCGGACCCCCCTCAGTGCATCTGCGCATGGCTGGAGCCTGGGGTGCCGGATTCCTGGGTCCTCTGCTTCATCTGAACCTAGTGAGAAGAAGGGGTCAGGGGAGTGACGGCCACCAGCCCCTCCCCGGCAGGGGTTCGCACCACACGCACCTCTAGCAACTGGCGCTTCTCCCTCTCACTCTTCAGCTCCTCCCAGAGGTTGGTCAGCTTTCTTCTGTGGACAAGACAGCGAGGGGGAGGAGTGGGCAGGGCTGGCTTTGAGCCGCCCCGCCCTTCTCTTTCCAACCTCCTCCTTGCGCTCCCTCACTTACTCCAGCTGCTCCCCCATCAGCTCCAGGGACTTCCTTAAGGACTCCACCTCGTCCTGTAGCCTTATTACATCATCTCTGTCACTTTTGCTGTTTTGGGGATTTTGTGGGACCAGTGAATGGAGGCTGAGAGTCTCTTGAGGGTCTGGAGTCGGCTTGATAGGATGTGGAGTCTTTTGAACTGGGTCTACCTCCTCTTCGGGTGTAGTCTCACCCTTCACAGGTACCTCCTCCATGAGGGTGGCAGCCTCTTCTGGGGGGTGAGCCTTCTCAAGGACAGACAGGGACCCTGGCTCAGCCTCAGACTGGCGTGCAGAGCTGTCCCTCTTATTCAGGGGGTGCTCCTCTGCCATGTGGACCTCCTCTTGGGCCTGAGCCTCACTGACCAAGGGAGACTCGCTCTCGGGCAGGGCTGACTCCAGAGGGAAGGGATGGAGCTGAGCGTTGTCCCCGGGGGAGGCCTCTCCAGAGAGCAGATGATCTGGGGTCAAGGCCTTTTCTAGGGTGGAGGCCTCATCCCCAGGAGGGGCCATCTTTGGGCCAGAGGCTTCATCTTCAGGTAGGACACCTAGAGCAGGGGCCTCATCCACAGAAAAGTCCCCATCTGGGCTGGGGCCCTTGTCCTCTAGAGTAAGGGTCTCCTCCGGGATGGCGGTCTTATCTGGAGTCAGCGTTTCCTCCGGGTTGGGGTCCTCCTCCAGAGACAGGGTCTTCGGTGGGGTGGGGATCTTGCCCAGAGTAGGGGTTTTATTTACAGGAGGGGCCTTTGTTCGGCTTCTCCGTTCTTCCTCCTGTGGTGGTGGGGGTAAGGTCTCAGCTGAGGGCTCCCCTTGGCCTGGAATCCTTCACCCTCACACCCTATGCCCCTGGGAAGTAGACTCTGCTGGGTGGTCTCTCACTCCTCCATATCATGGGCCTCTCACCTGACGGGCTGCAGGTTGTTGCCGGGAGGCCTGGGTTCTGGATCGCTTTCTGCCAGGGTGGCCTGAACCCCCACTGAGGAGGCTGCCACTGGAGCCTGTGAGAACAGACCATCAGGGGCCCAGGCCTAACAGGACACTGAGTCTTCCCCCATCTTTGCCCCCCAGCCCTCACCCCACCGAGGGAGGCAACCCAGACCTACCGGAGTCCCGGGAGGGGCGCTTCTGTACATCTCCACCAGGTGTCCGAGCCGGCCTGCGGCATATCCCCATCAGACCCAGCGGGGTGGGGCAGGAAATGGCATTTCCTTTGTACCCTCATCCTCCCCCCAACCCTACCCTGCTCCTTACTTGGCTTTGCTGGGCCCAGTGTGGGCTGTCATCAGCTTCTTGACCACAGGGAGGGCTGTTTTGGGCACCATCTTTTTTGGTTCTTTAAGAGCAGCTGGGAGGGAAGAGGGGAGTGCAGCATTTGTTCTCACCCATCCAAGAGCCCTTGGCCCTGCCTGTGTTGTGCACAGGGATGAGGGACAGGAGATGAATCACTTTAGCTCTGGGGAAGCTGACCTCCCTCAGGCCACAGGGAACAGTGGGAGCACCCTGAAGAGTGATCAGGGCAGTCTTTGTGGGGGGGATGGCGCCCATACTACCAGGTTTTTCCTCCGTGTTTTTCTGAGACCTGCCCCTGCTCAGTGCTATGACCAGCTCAGACGTCATCTCCGACCTGGACCATTGCAACACCTTCCAGTTCCCCCTCCCCCTCCCGGAAACTTCTCTGACTCTCCATCTCATTCATTCCCCAAGAGACTTCCCCCAGCCTCACTGGTCCAATCATCACCCATGAGCCAACGACACCAACGCTTCCATTTTAAGCTCTTTCCCCTTCCCTGAACCCCAGACTCATATTCAACTGTCCTCTCATTATTTGCACTTGGAGAGCTAACTGGCCTCCTACACTCAGCATATCCAAAACATCCCTCTGGCTTCCCAACCTCCTTGCCCGCCTGCCCCCCCACCCCCGACTCTGTCCCCTTCCCAGTGCTCCCCATCTCTCACATTCGCCTACTTGCTCATGCAACCTTGGCCTCTTCTCTACCCCCATGCTGCACACATCCGACCCACCAGTGATCCCTGTCTGCTCTATCTCTATAACACATCCTAATCCACGCTTCCGCCACTACACACTCTGGATCAAGTCACCAGCGTCTTCACCTGGACTATCACAACAGCCCCCAACCCGGGCTTGGGCTGCACTCACCCTGCCTAGGGGGTGTTCCTCCCCCAGCAGCCCGAGTGAACTTGTGTTCTGTTGGGGAAGCGGACATAAGCAAAAGAAGTAAAACACAGTGTGTCAGAGAGTTATGAAGTATTATTGAGGGAGAATGAAGTATAACTTTTTATACCCTCACCTGAGGACATGCTTATTGACTTTAGAGAGAAGGGAAGGGAGGGAGAGAGTGAGGGAGAGAAACATCAGTGTGAGAGAGAAACATCAATTGCCCCTCGTACACACCCCAACCGGGGACCAAACCGGCAACCCAGGCATGTGCCCTGACCCGGAATCGAACCTGCAACCTTTCTGTGCATGGCACAGTGCTCCAACCAACTGAGCCACACCAGCCAGGGCAGAATAAGTATAATTTTAAGTGGGGTGGCTAAAAGAGGCCACACTGAGATGATATCAGAATGAACCCCTGAAGGCAGTCCACACACAGGGATATTCAAATCTGTGGATGCACGGACAGCCACTCTGGCACATGCACACACGCTGAAACTTATCACACAGGTGCACGCACAGACCCCTGACGCCATGCCACAGTGGGCCAGAACGCAGGTTCTCTGACACCAGGCTTTGTGTCCTTACTCAGTGACGGAGCAGTCGTGTGAAAACCTGGGTAGGTAGCTCGACTTCTCTGTGGCCCAGTGCCCTCATCCATGACACTTGGGTGACAACAATACACATCTTACAGGGCGACTGTGAAGTTCGAGGGGCTTAATGCATATGAGGGGCTTAAAAGAGCGTTTGGTATATAGTCCAAGTTCATTCAAATGTTTTTTAGTTGAACTTACTGGGTGACATTGGTTAACAAACGTATACAGCTTTCAGGTGTACAATTCTATAACACATCATCTGTATATTGTACTGTGTCTTCACCACCCTAAGTCAAGTCTCCGTCCGTTGAAATGTTAACTTTCACTTCTGCTTCCGTAGGTAGTATGACTGATCAGGTGACCGGTGGGGCTCTCACGCTGGACAGCAATTGTGTCCTGCTTAGGATACAATCTGGGGGGCTGTTGGAATTAAAAGAGGTAGTGAAGGGCCACAGAAAGGGGGAAACTGGGGCCAGAATGGCAGTGAGAAGGCAGCGCTACCAGGACTCCCGAGCCTGGGGCCAGCAGCCAGAAGCAGAAGTCAGCCCTCTCTGGAAGAAGTCTTCCCCGGCTAAGGCATGCACGACCCCCGCAGACCGAGATCAAGTCACGGGCTCACACGCAAAGACCATAAAACACAGGAGAGGTGGGCCCCTGAGAGCAGCAGTCAGCAGACACAATGCACAGAGACACTGCAACTGTCAGGCGGAGAAGACAGGGCAGCTCTGGATCAATCATTTGAAGAAATAAAGCATGAGCCTGCAACACAGTGGCCACCAGGAATAAACAGGCAGGTGTGAAGGAAAAAAACAAAAAAAGGAAGAAAGCCAAACTACTGGAAAGTAGCACTCTTGAAATAAAATGCAGTGTATAGGTTAAACATAGCCAAAAAGCGTGAGAGAGAATTAGTAATCTAAAAGTATAGTAGCCCTGCCTGGTGTGGCTCAGTGGTTGAGCACTAGCCTATGGACCAAGAGGTCATTGGTTCGATTCCCAGTCAGGGCGCATGTCTGGTTCACAGGCCAAGACCCCAGTTAGGGGCGTGAGAGAGGCAACCAATTGTTATTTCTCTCGCACATCATGTTTCTCTCCCTCCTTTCCCCTCTCTTCAAAACTAAATAAATAAAATCACCTGAGAAGCATGTACGCTTGGTGGTGTTCCTGCCCACCCGACCCCCACAACGGACTCCTCTCCTACCATTGACTTTCTGAGCATGGGGCAGGTTGAGGATCAGCATATTCACTCACTGTCATGGTTGAAGGGAACTGGACCACTTTGGGGTGCGACTTTAGATTTGGCCTTGGTTTCATAGGTCTGATACCAAAAGCACAAGCAACCAAAGAAAAATTATATAAATGGGACTTCATCAAAATTCAAAACTTTTGTACATCAAAGGACACCATCAAAAAAGGAAAACGTTGAAATGAGTCAGTCAGAAAGACAAATACCATGATTTCATTTATATGTGGAATCTACACAAAATAAACTAATAAAAAAGTGGTTAAAAGACAACACAAAGAATGAAAAACAATGCCCTGGCTGGTGTGGCTCAGTGGATTGAGTGCCGGCCTGAGAAGTGAAAGGTTGCCAGTTTGATTCCCGGTCAGGGCACATGCCTGGGTTGCAGCTGGGTCCCCAGCTGGTGGTGTGCAAGAGGTGACTGATAGATGTATCGCTCACATAGATGTTTCTCTCCCTGTCTTTCTCCCTGTCTTCCCCTATCTCTAAAAATAACTAAATAAAAAAAAAGAATGGACAACAATTATTTGCAAATCGTATATCTGATAAGGGACTTAGAATATATAAAAATGCCTACAACTGAATAAAAAGACAAATAATCCAATTAAAAAATGGGCAAAGGATTCAAATAGCTGTATCTCCAAAGGATGTACAAATAGCTAGTAAACATATAAAAAATGCTGAACACCATTAGCCATCAGAAAAATCCAATGCAAAATCACAATGAGAAGCCACTTCATATCCACTAGGACAACTGTAATAAAAAAGAAAGAATAACAAGTGCTGGTGTAAATGTGGAGAAACGAACCCTCACTCACTGCTGGTGGAAATATAACAGGGTACAAACACTCTGGAAACCAGTCTGGCCGTTCTTCCCGAAGGTAAACAAAGTTATCACGCCACCCAGCAATTCCTTTCCTAGGTATATACCCGAGAGAAATGGAAACATCCAAATAAAAACTTGCACAGGAAAGCTCATGGCCGAAAGTAGAAAAAACTCAAATGTCCATCTACTCATGAATGGATGAAATGTGAGATACTCATTTACAGAATGGAGTACTACCGGGCCATAAAGAGGAATAAAATATAACACATGGACAAAATTAATGAACTTAAAAAATATTATGTGAGGTGAAAGAAACCCATGTAAAAAGACAGGCAGAGGCAAAGCTACACTGTACGATATCAAGCACATTAAATATAAGCAAATGTCTGCCGAGACAAAGCAGATCAGTGGTTGTCTCGGGCTGGGCAGAGGGGGGCGGAGACCAGGGGAGTAACAGCTAAAGAGTGCGAGGTTTCTTTTGGGAATGGTGAAAATGTTCTAAAATTGTGGTGGTGTTGGACAGCTTTATAAATATACTAACTACCCCTCAGCTGTATATTTTAAGTGAGCGAATTGTGTGGTTTGGGAATTTTAACTCAACAAAGCTGGTTTGTTTGTTGTTTTTAACAGAAAGGGTAGCAGGGCAGATTTGGCCCACAAACCACAATTTGCTAATTTCTGGCCTAAACACCCCAATGAAAAGGCAGACATTATCAGACTAAATAAAAAAAGTAAGATCCATCTACATACTCTGTACAAGAGATTCAAAAACACAAACGGGTTGACAGCGGAAGGTTGGGGAAAGAGCCCTGACTGGTGGGGCTCGGCTGGCTGGGCAGAGTCCACGGACTGAAAGGTCGCTGGCTGGACTTCAGGTCAGGGCACACACCGGAGTTACAAATTCAGTCACCAGTCGGGAAAGTACAAGAGGCAACAGATCGATCGATGTTTCTCTCTCACATCAACGTTTCTCTCCCTTTCTCCCTCCCTTCTCCTCTCTCTCTCTTTCAATAAATACATCAATTAAAAAGAAAAGTTGGAAAAAGATACCACGCAAATAGTAACCAGAATCATATATTACTACCAGAAAAAACAAACTTTAAGAAAAATTACTGGAGACAAAGAGGAAGAAGTCATGATGACAAGTAGGCAGAGACAACAATGGCAACTGTACGTGTGCTCCCACCCAGCAACAGAGCCTTAAAGTAGTGCATGAAGCAAACGCTGACAGAAGTGAAATGAGGAATAAACAATTCAACAGTAGTATTTGGGAGATTTTATTCAGGACAAAGTTTAAGACTTTAGATTGTAAAGTTAAATATAATTACGATTAACGTAGTCTAAACTCACCAACTTATCACTAAAGAAAATAATAACAGACTAAAGTAAAAAGAATAAGGGTACTTTCTAGAGATGTTTGTTGAATAATGATGTGCATATAGTTAACACAATGTTACACTTAAAAATGATTCAGGCCCGTTAGTGTGGCTCAGTGGATTGAGTGCTAGCCTGCGAGCCACAAGGTCACCGGTTTGATTCCCGGTCAAGGCACAGGCCTGGGTTGCATGCAGTGTGAGAGGCAACCAATCAATGTTTCTCTCTCTCATTCTCCCTCTCTTCCCATCTCTCTAAAAAATAAATTTCAAAAAATCTTTAAAAAATATGCTAAATAAATAAAATCTTTAAAAAATATGTTTAGCCCTTGCTGGTGTTTGCTCAGTGGCATGAGTGCCAGCCTACAAACCAAAGGGTAGTCAGGGCACATGCCTGGGTTGTGGGTCAGGTCTCCAGTAGGGGGCACATGAGAGACAACCACATACTGAAGTTTCTCTCCTTCTCTCCCTTCCCCTCTCTCTAAAAATAAATAAATAGTAAATAAATTAATCTTAAAAAATATGTTTAAAAATTATTAAGAAGGTAAATCCTATATTTTTAACCACAATAAAATAGTTATGATAGGAAAAAAATTTTCTTTTAAGTACTTGATTACGTTAACAACTCTGATGAGACTGAACAAAAAAACAGGGAAAAAACCATTCTTGGAAATGAAAGAACCTATAACTGCAGATACAGATGAGACTTAAAAGATAATGAGATTATGAACAACTCTACACAAATAACTTCTTCAAGAACTGCAGCCAGACTTGTGGCCAGCCACTGATAACAAGAGGCCAGGAGACAGAATGTGGTCCATGCAAGTCTCTTAAGCGTGAGACTGCTTCCCCTCTTGTTCCGTGGTGAAGCCGTTTGGAGAGCATTTGTACACGGGTCTTTGCAGATGTAATCAAGTTAAGATGAGGTCACAATGGAGTAGGGTGGGCCCTAAACCAATGACTGGTGTCATTAGAAAAGAGAAGTGTGGACACACACACAGGGCAGAAGACCATGTAAAGACAGAAAATGGAGCATCTACAAGGCCAGGCTGCTAGCACCAGGTACCAGAAGCTCAGCGGAGACAAGGAAACCATTCTTCCCCAGAGCCTTCACAGAAAATGCGGCCAAGCCAGTATCTTGATTTCAAATTTCTAGCCTCCAAAAATGTGAGAGATTACATTTCTGTTGTTTCAAGAAAAAGAAAAGGACAGAATTTTAACTAGATCTGTTTATAACTATTAAAGAAATTTAAATATATTTTTTTCCATGATGGAGAAAAAGATAACAGGCAAGTTTTACCAGCTTTCCAGGAAAGATGATTTCCATCTGATATAAAATCTACCAGATATTTAAGAAACAAAGTCCATGCTCCTTAACTCATTCATGGGGCCAGGATAACACTGATAATCAGATGAGGACAGTAAAAATAAATGCAAAGTCATTAAGAAAACTAGAAAAATATCTCAACAAAAGCATTTTGTTTAAAATCAGAAACATGGTAATGACATTCAGCATCACCACTTCTATTCAATATTACACTGGGATTCTAACCCCTATAAGTAAGAAAAGAAAAGAAAAGAAAAGAGAAGAGAAGAGAAGAGAAGAGAAGAGAAGAGAAAAAAGAAAAGAGAGAGAAAAAGGCATAAGGGATGGAAAAGGAACAAAATTATTATTACTCACAGATGTCATGACTGTCTTCATACAAAATTTATTAAGAATTTAGCCCTAAGCTGTTGTGGCTCAGTGGATTGAGTGGTGGCCTGTGAATCAAAAGGTTGCTGGTTCAATTCCCAGTCAGGGCACATGTGTGGGTTGTAGGTTTAGTTGAGAGGCAACTAATCGATGTTTCTCTCTCACATAGATGTTTCTCTCCCTCTCTCTATCCCTCCCTTCCCCTCTAAGATTAATAAGCATGCCCTCAGGGGAGGATAAAAAAAATCTACAGATAAATTAAAATACACAGTTACCACAATGGCCAGCTTTAAGATCAATATACAAAAATCAATTCACTTCTATATGCCTATAGTAAACAGAAGGATATATAAGTTTTTAAGAGACACAGTAAAAACTCTGAGGTACCTAGGAATAAATCTTTATAAAAAAGTTGTGTAAAACCCACATGCAGAAAACAATAAATGATGCTGGCGCAACTGACTGTCCATGTGGAAAAAGGTATAACTGGATCACCTTTTACAATCAATGCTACATAGATAAAAGCACTTAAAAAATAAAAAGCAACACTTTAACATGTATAACCCATAAAGGATTGATATTCAGCCCTGGCTGGTGTGGCTCAGTGGACTAAGCACTGGCCTGCAAACTGAAAGCTCACGGGTTCGATTCCCAGTTGGGGAACCGAACATGGGGCACATGCCTGTGTTGCAGGCCAGGTCCCCAGTAGGGGGTGCACAAGAGGCAACCACACATTGATGTTTCCCTCCCTCTCTTTCTCCTTCCCTTCCCATCTCTCTAAAAATAAACAAAATCTTTAAAAAGATAATAAAAAAATACTTTATAAAAAAAGGATAGATATTCAGAATATATGAAGAACTCCAAAAAGTATTACTAACTAGGGAAATGCAAATTAAGTCCACAATGAAATGGTATTTTGTACCTATTAGGTTCCCAAAAATAATGAAATCTAATAATACCAAGTGTTGAAGAGGGTTTGGATTATAAAGATCTCTTATACACAGATAGTGAAGCACTGAAGTACAAAAATCACTTTGGAAAATAATCTGACTTTATCTAAAAAAAAGTTGAACATTCACATACTCTATAATTTAGCATTGCCACTCCTAAAATTATATCCTAGAGAAGCAATTATACCAGAAGACAGGCACATGAATATTCATAGCAGCACTGTATGCAATAGTAAAAACTAGAAATACTAAAAATCCAACATTAGGAAGAGACCAGATACGTAAACCAAAGTGATTCCCTAGAAGGAATATTATGCAACAGAGAAAAATGAACTACATCTACACACAACATGGATGAATCTTAGAAACATAATGCTGATTGGAAACAGTAAGTCCCAGAGACTACAAACATATACCACTTTTATAAAGCTCAAAATCAAGCAAAAATAAATTCAGTAGTACATTATTTAGGCACATACATATGTAAGTAAACTTAAAAGCTCATGAGAACTATGAACACAAAATTCAGGACAGTGGTTCCCTTTGGTATGGGGGGAGGTGCAGAAGGGAATGAGCAGGAACATGCTTACAAACTCATGGCACGTTCTACTACTTCTTGGGTTGGAGTGACCACGGGCTTTCATGAAGTTTTAAAACATAACATATGTAATGTGTATATATATTTGCATGCACAAACATATACATACACATATGTATTCTTGATGCATGTGAAATATTACATTAAAAGGTAAATTAGCCCTGGCTGGTGTAGCTCAGTGGATTGAGTGTGGGCCTGGGGACCAAAGGGCCGCCAGTTCGATTCCCAGTCAGGGCACATGCCTGGGTTGTGGGCCAAGTCCCCAGTAGGGGCACATGAGAGGCAACCACACATTGATGTGTCTCTCCCTCTCTTTCTCTCTCCCTTCCCCTCTCTCTAAAAATAAATAAAATCTTTGTTAAAGGTAAATTAAAAGACACATCCCCACAGACCCATATACAAAGCTATTCATATACACACTTAAAAGACACATGAACATACACACAGTCTCATAGACGAAAACACATCAGTCCATACATTCTGGAAAAAATGAAACAAATATAAACATGCTGATAGCTGCATTCTCAAGACATACAGAGAAACACGAGCACATCAACACACACAAATGCTGACCCACATACATTCCTAACAGACCCTTACCCCACCAGGACATAGCTCCTCAGCGGGTGTACTGGACCACTGGGAAGCTGCAGGTGTCTACAGGCAACTGATGGGACTCCCGGGCAACCCCTCACCCCAATCCCGGGGTTCCTGGGTACCCACCTGATTCCCGTGATGCCACTTTTCGTGGGGTCAGCTTCTTGGTCTGTGCAAACACCAAGTATCAGAATCTGAACAGAAGCCCCCACATTTCTGGGTTCACCCTCATTTAGGGTGGCCCTCCAGCTGTGTTCAGTGAGCACTGTGACTGTCCAGAGTAGCCTGTCCCCCCGCCCCACCTGAGTGTCTAGCTCCATACTCACTGGGGGTGGTGGGAGCACGAAGTTGTCTGGGAAAACTCCTCTTCTGCCTTGGGACTCTCCTTCCCACCAGCCCTTATCCTCTGTGGTCTGACAGAGAAAGATGCTGTGGGGAGGTGAGCCAGGTCCCCAAGCTCCTTCCTCCCCAGGTCCCAACCCTTCTCAATAGGCCCTTCCCTGCACCCTCCCCCGCCTGGGCCTTTCGTACCTTCCTCAGAACTTTCACCTCTTCGCCCCTCCGCAGTGCCAACTCATCTGGGGCCTCCGGCTGGTAGTCGAACAGGACTCTGTAGGTCTCAGGGTGGGAGACTGAGGAGAGGTCAGTCCTCTGGAGCCAACTCCCCTCCCCAAATCAGTCTGCAGCTCCCTCCTCCATCAGCCTAGCTGGGCCCCCACTCCCTGAAGTCAACGTGGCTTTGGGAAGGGCTATCCAAGGGATCCTTTGGCTGGATGCTCACCTGTCCGCAGGTAGTCTGGAGGGCTGTCGTAGGTCAGGCTGCCCAGCTAGTGAGGGCAAGGAGAGGGAGGAACAAGCTGAGCCTCCACACACCCCCACATCCCCTGCCTCCAGCCCCATGAGGAATGCACCACCTCTGTGCCCACTCCACCCAATTAACCTTGGGAGGCCGCTGGGAATCAGGACTGATTGAAGGCATGTCTGGGTTATCAAGGCCTGGTGAGGGAAAGGGAGGTTGGCAGGGTTGTTAATTCACAGCTTAGATCATAGAAGAGGTCAAAGGGGACAAAGGGTCAGGATGAGGATGTGTGGATCACAGGCTCACGCCACCGGGAGGGTCATTGGAGATTGCAGAGTCTGGTCACAGGGTCTCACGGGGTCACAGGGTCCAGGTCTCACTTGGGGGCCCACTGTCCAGCAACTCCACAAAGTTGGATGGGAAGGCTCCCAGCTGCCCGTTCTTCTTTCCCAGCCACCAGCCGTCCTCAATCTGCGGAGGGGGTTGGACACAGGGGAATCTCATTCTGTCCCAAAGGTCTCTCTAGAAATCGTACACTATTGGTTCTGCCCCGATTCTGCCCGATGACCACCTCCATCATTGCTGCCTCAGTTTCCCATGTCTGCATCCCTCACCACTCCCAACGCCCCCACCCTCACTTCAGCCATCTCCCCTGACCCGGAGACGCACTCCATCATCTCCCCCAAATCCTCTCATCACCTCATTCCCTACCTCCTTTATCACTTCCACTATCTCCCCAGCTTGCAGCTTCAGCTCATCCGCCTGCTCCGGGCTGTAGTTGAAGTTCACTTTGCACCATCTCTGGGGGCTCCAAGGTTTGGCAGGGCGACCTGAAATGGGACATGAACGAGGCCATTCAAGTTGGGCTCCAGTCAGCTGAGCTGGGGAGGTGCAGGATGAGAGTGCCCGGCTCAGTACCTCCAGGCTCCGCCCAGGGCGGACTATTGTGTTCGAGAAACAGTCACAGACCCTAGAGCGGCTGAGCGGCTCCGCCCACAGAGGCGCCAGTCCCCGAGAGTCGGGGGTGGCAGGACGTAGCTGGCTCCGCACTCTCGCCCACCCTCCGGCCTCTCACCTTGGGCACGCGGACAGCGTGGTCTCGGCGCCTCTCCCGCGCCGCGCAAAGTTTCCGGAATCTCCTGGAAATGAGGGCCAGGGGAATGGGGCTCTCAGGTCCCCAAGGTGCGGGCTGAGACCCGCCCGTGCCTCCAAGCCAACACCCGTCCGGCCTTACCTGCACCAGGCGCTCGGGGAAGAAGCCACAATGGCCCCCCAGCTCTCCGCGCAGCCATCCCCTTGCGGGTCCCTTGCACACCTGTCGGACCACATCCCCCAAGGCCAGACTCAGTTCGCCCTCCTTCTGCGCGCGGTATCCTGCCAGGACCAGCACCTCTGCGGGCGGAAGCGCGGCTCAGAAGGGCCCAGCCAGGGCCGCCTGGCCGTGGCGCGAGTCCCGAGCTCCGTGTTGAGGACAGCGGGAGAGCGGGGTGGTTGTGTAGGCTTTGGTTGCCATTTCCACATGGTGTGTAGAGGGGCCACCCTAAACCCTCTGCACATACCCATAGCTTCCGGATGCCCTCCAGAGCCCGGGAGGATAGTGCGAACACGCGGGCAGCCGAGTACTGGGCCTGGGTAGGCTGGGACTAACTGCGAGATTGAAGCAAAGGAGGCGGAGACAGGAGCGGATAGGATAGGTCTCACTCCAGGTGCTGAGAGTGGGTGTGGGAGAGGGGGCGGGCTGGCTCAGCAGGTTCTGCCCCCAACATTGGGGTGAGAACTCCAGGGTCTTCAGACCGTGCTGAGGTCACAGCTCCCCCACCTGCTCTTGCTGGCCTAGTCACCTAAATTTCCTGTCTAGCTGCCCCTCCTCCCAATCTTAGCCCTCAGGCTCCCACCCACCTTCCGCAGCCTCCCGGCCTATCCTCTTCCTGCTGGTAAGCTTTTAGCTGCAGGGAAGAGGTGGGAAGAGGCATGTACCAGGGTGGGGCCCCCCCTGCAGGCAGGAACCGCTCCAAGTCGGGAGCTGGGTGGAATGAGGTGTTTGCTCCACTGCGCATAAATCTACTTCTGGTGTACTGTGCTTTCGCTGGGAGGCGTGCAATCCTTCCTGGCACCCGTTCACGGAAGAGGAGTAAGAGGGCAATGACGCTTCCAGTTTGGTTTCAGAAAACACCTTAGGATTCTCCCGCGGAAGAGGGGTGGGGAAAGGCGGAGGGAAAGGAACTTTGGTTTTCGATGCTCCCGGCTACAGCCAGCCCAGAGCTAGAAAGTGCTGAAGGCCAGGGCCCACCTGGGGCCCATCCCGTGCGGGCTAGTCTGACTTTCAGGTAATCTTCCTGCTCTGAGGAAAACACAGAAGGCTGAGCCTGTTACCACACCCCTTGGCCCCTGCCCCACCATCTTTGAAGCCAAAGTCCTTGTTCATGACGCACCATAGTGAAAAAACCTGGTTCCGGCGTGTCCAAGGTCCAGGATAAAGTAAAATCACTGGGATGAGAATGCGGAGTCATAAACCACCAGGGGGACAATGAGGCTCCTCCCAGAACGAGGGTGGGGGCTGGTGAGGAAGGTGCTGGGCAAAAGTCTGGGTCCAGCTCCCAACTGGCATTTTATCTTCCAGTCCCCGGAAGCTGCTCCGGGAGAGATCCACCCCTCACCCCACACTCAGGGTGACAATGACCAGAATCCATTTATATCTGCCACTTCATTTATTTATTTTTATTTGCAGGAGGAGTTGAAACAAATCTTTAAGGGTATTTTCATTTTTTTTTCCCCTCAACATGAGTCATTCAAGTAAAACCAACTTAACTATAGAAATGTAGCAAAGTAAGGAAAAAGCACAACAACCCAGGAGGCAAAGGCGGGGGGGGGGGGGGGGGGGGGGGGGGGGG